>RAHM01000035.1:4851990-5047630 GCA_003713295.1 Parotia lawesii | reverse complement strand
GGGGACACGGCACAGGGGCACCTGCCTGGGGAGACAGGGACAGGGGACACGGCACAGGGGCACCTCCCTGGGGAGACAGGGATGGGGGACACGGCACAGGGGCACCGGCCAGGGACTGGGGACACGTCGCAGGGCCACCGGATAGGGACAGGGGACATGGCACAGGGTCACCTCCCTGGAGGGACAGGGCACAGGGGCACCGGACAGGGAAGGGGGACACGGCACGGGGCCACTTCCCCGGGACAAAGACAGGGGACATGGCACAGGGGCACCTCCCTAGGGGGACAGGGGCGGGGGACACGGCACACGGCCACCTCTCTGGGATTGAGACAGGGGACACGGCACAGGGGCACCTCCCTGGGGGGACAGGGGACACGGCACAGGGGCACCTCCCAGGGACAGGGGGTACAGCACAGGGCCACCTCCCCGAGACAGGGCCATGGGGACACGGCACGGGGCCACCTCCCTGGGATAGGGACACACGGCACGGAGCCACCTCTCCGGGAGAGGGGGACACGGCACGGGGCCACCTCCCTGGGATAGGGACACACGGCACGGGGCCACCTCTCCGGGAGAGGGGGACACTGCACAGAACCAGCCCCAGGACAGGGGGACCCTGCACAGAGCCACTCCCCGGGACAGGGTGACAGCGCACACAGTGCCCGGGCTGCCACCAGCAGGACCCCCCCAGGGCTTTGGCTGGTTTGGCTTTTCGGTATCTGCCTCTGCTTTGAGGTTGGTTTTTGCATCTTCTGGATAAGCGAGTGTTGCTGMGCTGGTGGTTAATTAGTGAGTGTCCGGGGAGCGGCTGCGAAGTTCCTGGTGCCTCCTTCCTCATCTTTCAGGCACTGCAATGTTCCGTGGGAAGGTTTTCCTTACCTGATTTATGAAATGTGGAGTAGTGGAGAAGAAAAACCCTAAAAAGGGGAAAATTGGGAGCTTAGATAGGAATTAGAATAAAGGGGAATAATAGAGCAAAATGGAAGCAGGAGGGCTGGTTGTTCAGTTCTTCAAGGTGAGTTGATTATGAACGTGACATCTCAAAAGTTTTTGCTGGGACTGAAGAAAACAGCACCCCTTTATGTAAGAAATAACRCAGACCAATCAGTAGGGGGGTTTGTTGTATTTTTATTGATAAATTAATATTATCACTTTTGATTAGAGTACTTTCAGTGAGAGTAATATTCATGTGATAGACGGCCATCAAACTATCAAAAATGGTTAAAACTCTAACGAGACTTTAGTTTCCATGGATAAAAATAGAAGCAAAATAGCCTTTCTCTCTTGAGAACTAAATCACTATTGAGAGAGAACCTCAAAGCTGCTTGAGTGACTTTTGATTTGGGAGTGTCAGATTAGGGGAAAGTAGAAAGTGAGCAGGATTAGGAAGTCTAAAAGAACACTCCTAGGGAGGCAGAGGGAAAATGATCCCAATATATCAGTTAAATTATGGCACTGTGGGCTATATCCTCATATTTGCACAGATGAARTGTGTGAGCTTAATCTGGTATAAGTTGTGGTTAGATCCATCTCTGGATAAAAGCCTCTGTGCCACAGCTCTGGCTATTCAGTTGAGTGTTATCCCACCTATCTAAAATATATTACTACATCTGTGCAGGCTTGAGGGTATTAACTTACTATTTGCTCTCTGTGGTTGTTCCCCTGTAAGTAAAATTTGTTTCCCAAAACGTTCACAAAAAAAGGATGAAGGACAACTGCTGGTAGAGACAAAGTAAATGGATTTTCTAAATGGCATTGCTTACTCATGCTGAAAGCTTTTGTGGCATTTAAGTGCTGACAACTGATGTAAAAAATGGCCTGTAGGAACCAATTCTGAGCGTTCAAAAAGTTAGGTTTTAAACCTATCCCACACCGCTGAGTTCATGTCACACTGATTGGAGATTGCTCAATGTGGCAAGAAACAGCCTGAAAGTTTGCAGATCCTGGGGCAGAGGAGAACTTTGAGTGGGAAATGGGGGCTGAGAAACAAGAGGAAGGGAGTGTTTGCAGATAATCAGCATGAAATGCTCTGACACACAGAAAGGTTCCATGCCATGGCCAAGGTTCCACTTGGCTCTGTCGGGCCTTGGTTGTTCCTCTCCTGGCTGATGCTGCTGTGGAATAATTCTGGGACAATTCTTTTTTATAAAAACTTTGTTCTGCAATCTTTCGTACAGTTTGCACTGAATTGTCATGAGAGTTTTACTGTGCTGGGACTACAGGGCCAGGCTCTGAGTTATTAGTGGATTTTTTTCTTTCTAGTATAATTTGCAGAAGATCCAAGTGCATGTGGGAGCCTGGGTACCCCTAACTTTTAGGAGGTTTAAAAAGGCACTTGGCTATTTTAGACAATTCTATTTCTTTTTCGCACTGGAGGCGTGTGGGCAGATCCCCTCATGCCTGAGCACGTTTAGAGGAATTAAGGGTTTGATCCAAGTAATTGTGAAGTAATAGTGATACAAGATAGGACTGTAAATTAAGTTAGTGATTCTAGAGCTGTTTAAATCCTTCTGGAGATCTGACTTTGAAGATGAAATCCTAAAAGGTTCAAATCCATGTACTCTGCATGAGCAGAAATATTTCCTTGCAGCCTCCCAAAGGACCAAATATACACAGGAATTTAACAGAGGAGGATCTTGGTGAGATGATTCCCAGTGTGACACMCAGGAGCCCTTTGTGACAATGAAATGTGTGTTCAAAACCTGTTTTAAGCAGCAGACTTATTTTAAACRGCAGCTTGCAGATGTGGCTCTGGGAGGCAGTCACTGTTGGTTTACCATTTGATCCATGACTGCAGTAAYGAGGCGTGCATGGATTATTATGAGCTCTCACTAATTGTCCAGCAGTTCTGGGAGCTATAGATTCCTATCTATGAAGATAATTGCCCACCTCACAATGAAATATCCCTGCAAAAGAAGCATTTCGTGCCTTAAATAGTCAATTAACGTGTGATTTAAAATACCATTGTTTGTATACAACTGTGGTACTCCAGGAAAAGATTACACCTGTTTAGTTAAAATAGGAAAATGGTTGGAATATTCCTTAACGAAGTAAGAGCTTTAAAAAAGCTCTGCAAGGTCGTTTCTCTTTTACATCAAGGGGTGTTTGCTCAAAGAGGAAATATGATCAGTCCCACAAATCAGCTGGGCAAATAACATTGGCATCACCAGCATCTTCCTGCTGCTCCTGGTTGGAATTTCCTGGCTGGGACAACCCTGCCCGTGTGCTGCAACCCCAAATTGGAGCAAAGACCCGTCCCTGGGAGGGCTGGATGACACTGGAGAGTAAGATTTGGCATCACAGTATTATCACAACTCATCATTAGCTTACAGCTTATCAAAAAGGCATTACCTAAAGGTCATTTAATCTTTGATTTATGGTTCAAACTGGGGCACTAAGGAAATATGTGTCTTTTTAAAAAATTGCAAATAGCTGGTTGAGTCCTCCGTGCCTCCCACCCTTYTCCTGCACCCTTGGGAGCAGCTGGAACGTGGGATGCTGACTGATTGCTGATGCCAGGCTCGGTTCCTCATCCCCCTGGGACAACCACGCTGTGCTGAGGAGGAGTTGCCATTCTAGTTGTGATATCTGGGGGATTCAAAGGCTGCAAACATCAGAGTCTCCTGGGAAGCAATAATTTTGGACACTTGGCCATCAGATTATTTTGGGAAAAACATGCATTGCACAGGCTGCTTTGACACTACAGGTGTGTGTCTCTGCCTTTGATATGTTCTTGCTAATTTTAATTGACTTTTCCATAGTATTTCAGGTAAAAATGAATGCAGACAATATATAAACATCTATATAAATATCTACRATATATAAACAATATATGTGCTCTCTGGTGTAACAGCTGCTCCTTGCAGTGGGGTGTTGTCCACAACACCAAATTGAGTTTATTCTAAATCTGAAGCAGGAATGATCCATGTGTTTTACTTAAACACAATCAATTATAGCAGGCAAACCAATTTTCACAATGAAATGATTTGTATTTCTGGCCACCCAAGTGTGCAGTTTGGTGTGGCACTGTGGATAGTGAGGAAAGGATGGCAGCATGCAACAGGTTTGTATTGTGACGGTTTTTGGGCTCGGGGCGTAGCTCAGGTGAGTGGAACTTTGTGAGCTCTCATTTGAGCATTGCAGATCAAACACAAGTTCCACCTGCAGCACAGGTGAGCTGTGCCCTGTCCTTATTCCTGTAGCACCTGCAGCCTCAGGTAAGGAGGAGGCAGAAGCAGAGTCCATAAACAGAGATTTCAAACTCCAATTTCTCTCAGGTTAAAGGGACATTGGATGGTTTTCACCTCAGTTTTTGTCTTGGCATTGATGGATATTACTGGGATGTATTTAATGTACACACATGACAGGTAAATGGAATGAGAATGCAGGATGTGAATGACAATATCTGGAGACATGAATAGTGCAACTTGCCTTTCTCTCCTCTGAGGTTTAGTTCACAGTTGATACAGCAATGTGTCTGGTTCAGTTGTTAAAGTTTAATGCTTCAAAACTTCTTTCTTCCCATCTGAGATCCCTTCTAATGGAAGATGTAACACTACAGTGAATGTAATTACAGCATCTTTGCTATTTTCCCACTCCTTGTCCCTCGTTTGCTCCTCCTTCTCTTTGTGTTGCACTYGGATTTTTGCTGCTGCAACAAAAATGGAATGAATCACCAGTCTCATTTGTAGCTGCTGGGAGCAAGGAGTACCTAGAAAAGCAGGCTATGCAGTGGATTTGGACTAGTGTGATAAGGCAGCTCTAGCTAGAAAATGACTGTTTTTTTCCTATGGAATGTCCTTGTAACTGTTTCTGATCTTTTATAAACTGTTTTGGCTTTTGCTTGTAATGAAGYTTTGGTGTAAAGAATCACTGGAGCAGTTCCTCTTGCTCCCCACTAGGCAGCTGGAGATGAACGAGACATTTCCTGCTTGTGTCATGCTTTGTAGCCAGATTTACTTGCAAAACACACCTAAAARTGTGCTCTGTCAATATGATTATTTAATGGCCTATGACTGACACTTCTGTAGCTCCCAGCACATGGCCTTAACCCTTCCCCCAGATGAGCACATTTGTAATTATAAAGGSAGTAATACTTGTCTGGTTTGTTGGTTTATTTTTTTTTCAAGGGAGTGCAAAACCTGAGCCCATTTTGGCTTGCAAAGTACATTTAAATCTCTGCTRTCTGGGAACCTTTCAAATTGCTCAGTACTTTTAAAATAGTGTCAGCTCATTGTCAGGGCATGATACAGAAAGGGAAATTGCTGTCTCCCTGCTCTCAGCAGTATCAGACGAGCTTTCTGATTCAAGTATTGCATCTGAAATGGAAAAGTTAATCACAGGCCTGTTCTGCACCATCTCTTTCAAGCCAGGGTAAAAGCAGGGATTTTCGATGTTATATTAGAGCTAATTCAGTTGTTTGTAGTGGAAAAGTACAAACCCATCAGCACCTACATGTTTGGGTCCCTCAGGCGGTCATCTCACAATAAAAGCTATCCAGCAATTACTGCTCCAGGCGGAGATGGACATCCCTGGGCCTTGGGTGGGTTTGGTGGCCTGTGCTGTGTCCGGGGACAGCCCCAGCTCAGGATGGAACTGGTGACAAATCACTTTGGGTTGTGGCCCTTTCCCACCCTGTGGATGCTGAAAAGCTTTAGCAGAGAGATTTTCCAGCTTTCTGCAGCATTTTGTGGGAGCTCTGCATTTCTCACAAGAAGCTATGAACAACAGTGCTACAGTTGTGTAAACAAATTCTCTCTATCTTGCACCTGCAGTTGTTTTGCAGTATTGTTATAGTTCTAACTAGAAAAATATTTAGAAATGGGTGTCTTAGAACTTGGCCAATCCCCTCAAGGGGTGGATGGCCAAAGGACCAATCACCTTATGCCATTTAACACGCTTTTGCGAACTAACATATAAAAGCCTTTGGAAGAATTATTAAATCGCTTCCATTCATGCCTGAGCCTGGACTTTGTGTTGTTATTCTTTGTGCCATTCGTGGTGCAGACAGCGACAGCTCCCCAGGGGAGGCTGGAAGCTGGCCTTGCCCTTTGGCTTGTCTTTGTGGCCTCTCGTGGTTGACAAACCTGCGTGGAGTTTTWCGCTCTCAGAAGTCATTTTGAAGCCTTAATTTGAGTGAGAATAAAAGAGCCTCTGATTTGCCCGTGGTTTAGTGTCTGTCTGTCCTGTTTGTTGCTGTGGAAGGCCTTTAGGATGGCATTTGTCACACAGCAGGGCCTGCAAAGGCAAGAGGCGGGTTACAGACCGGTGTGTACACAAGGGATGTACCCAAATGTGCTCTGCAGGCAACTCTGAAGGAATTTGACTGAGAATGTTGCCTGTTTGTGGAAACAGGGAAGCCTCTGTAGCATTTTCTCTTCGTTTTAATCCTGCTTGCACTTACTTGGGGCTTCCTTGTGAGTCCAGCCCTGTGGCTGCTGGACTAATTGAAAAGTCACCTCAGGACTGAAGGGTCTTTGGTCACATCTCATTGTTTTGTCAGGAATAATTTTTTTTCTCTCAGCCTTTCTACTCAACTCTTTACCTCCGTGATTCACACCAATTATTTACCTAATTTTGTTATCCATAAATCCCTCTTCTCACTGTACTGACTCCAGCTGTGCTGCTTCAGGCCATTCTCACGGCTGCTATAGTACCTTTAGGGGTATTTTTCCTTTTAAACTGAAGCCTGAAGCTCAGTGGGAGATTCTGAGTACTGAGAAGTTCTTAGGGAATGCTGGTTTGGGCACCGATCTGACCTAGGCCCTGGCTAAACCCCATGGAAGATGTGAATTCTCTGCTCCTTGACCTGAATGCAGTCTGGAGAAGGGAGTGATATTTAAATGTGGTGTCATGAGGAAAAACACATTTTACATAAAACTTCAATATTTATGTCTTGTACACCTTTTTAGCTTACATTCAATCAGAAACATTATCTTTGGAAATTCATAGTAATCCCTGTGGGCCTGCTGTATGGATAACTCAGTGTGCTTTTCCTGACATGCGTGTTTTTCCCCAAATGTACACATTTGGCACAGCTACTTGCTGCTTCTCTGTGTTTGAGTTTTAACGCTGCTGGTGATGGGTTAAAATTCCCCAAACCACAAGCAGTGCTGCCTGTGGAAGCCGGCACTCTGATGTACACCGTGTGTAATTTCCCAGGGAACAATGGGAATGCTTTTGTAGGCGACTGGCTGAAGGATTTCTGTGTTCTCCTGGCTTTCCCCCAGTGCTGTACTTAGCACGGAGCTGCAGCTCCTTGGGAGCATTTGTCAACCAAGATAAAACGTGCCACTCTTCACTCTCACCCCTGTGTATTTCAGGATCAAGCAGTGTCTGCTAAGGATGCCTGTTATTCTCATATATATTTTAAATCTAAAATGTTCACACATTTATGACTGGAGGTTGTAACTGAAACAATGCTCAGTGGCTTACAGAGTGTGTACAGAATATGGATTCCTCTGAGCACTGGTATTTGGTTTCAGCAGGAATTTATCAAAAAAAACCCCAAAGGGAATAAACAGAAGGTTTTGAACTTTTGAAGCTACCAGTTTTATTTTGCTATCACCAGTTATTCYTGCTTCAATTAATGGTGTTAATCATGACCACAACAAGCTACAGAGGACACTTTTSTTACAAAGAAATCCCCTGCCCCACCTCACCCTCCAAACCCTGTTAAGAAACATTCCTGGTGGGGTTCTGCCAGTTTTTATTTCCACTCTGATCAGAGGCACTTTTTGGGGCCTTTTAAGTCTTCTGGTGATTTTTGGATGCCCTGGGATTTTTTACTAGGATTGCAATAATTCATCTTAGTCTTTATAAAATGAGCCATTTGATTCTGAAAATGGCATACCTTAAATGTAGCTCAAGTACTCCAAATAATTTTGTCCAGATGTTCTCCAGTTCTGTGTAGGGAGAGATGTAGGATGCACCATTCTAACTCTTGGTGTACCTTAAATAAAACAGCTTTTGAGATCCCCCAGTATTACCTGGGAAGACCAAAAAGCAGGTGGAGACTTCTGTACACCAAAGCTCAGCTGTCCTCAGCTGATCCAGATCAATAGTAAATTGAAAAGTTCACTTTTAAAATAACTGGCAGCCAGGTTTAGCCAGTGAAATTATCATCAGTGTGTCTTTCTCATTATGAATGGTTTCCCATGATYGACAAGTTGCAGTAAAACCAATCAGATAAGTTCTGCTAAAACTCTCAGTCTGGCAAAAGAAATAATTTGTATCAAACCTGTTGAAATTCAGCAATTCCGTATCGGGACCKTCAGTTCTGGGCAATATTTAAACAGTGCTGAAGGTGTGGAGGAGAAGGTGTGAGGTGGGGACTGCTCAGCAGCGGCTCCTCTGCACCTGAAATATCCCCTGTGTGGTGCAGTACAGACCCCTCAGAACAGCCCTTTGAAATGGAACATGATATTTTCTCTGCACTGATTTAATAAGGGGACAATTGACTGGTTTGGGTTTCATTTTGTTTGGTTGGGTTTTAACCCATTCAGGATCGTTGTGGTGCCTTTTCTTTGCTTGGTGCGTCTTAAACGCATTCACTGGAAACAACTCTGTGCCACCAAAACGTGGGAAATAAACTGTCTAACCACTTTTTTGGTTAGGAAGTTGACATTGCTTTATTCAAGGTTGAGGTACATGAGGACCGCTCCACAAAACCTGTGCCTCAGTTATCAAAACTTTTAACAGTTTGTACATTTTAGTAAACAAAGGAATAACTTGTTTGGTAACATCCAGGACCCATCGTTCCCTGTGTGCCCCGTGTGTGGCTGTGCCTGCCAGMCACAGCCTAGCACAGCTTTCCTGAAGCTCACAGGACATCTCTGAAATCAGATTCCAACGTTTATCACATGTAGAACGTAGCCCATTTCTTCTGATTTAATCTTAACAAAGTCTTATTTTAACTTGTTTTTAATTTCCATGCAATTTCAATTTGATCTGGAGTCACAAAAGATTTTCAAGTAACATTTCCCTGTGAGACATTTTCTCGCTAAGTATCCCTGTTCTTCACTCTGTGGCTGCATGAAAACATTCAACCTGTTAAAATTCTGGTATTTGCAGCACTTTGGAGAGTTCTTTGAGATGTCCAACTATGAGGCTTTTTGTCAGCTCCTTGTGAAGGAAAGCGGCTTCCCAAGCTGATTCTGCAGCAAAGCAACACGAAGTAGGCGCTTGGTCGTGGTCTTAATTTGCAAAGGCAGCAAGTCTGTGGCAGTGAGCATTCTGTAAAGGCCTCCAAAAAAAGTTCTTTGAGTGAATTCATAATAAGTGATGCCTGGAGGAAAGTAGGGTAAAGCCTTATTCCTGTTCTGCAAATGGAAGCTAAACTGGGTGAATTTACTTTGTTGGGGATTGATGACAGAACTGGTGATTAATCAGACTAAGTACCAGAGTAGCACTTTAACAACTGTCAGTCTTCTTTCTCACCACCTTCTTTATTTGAACAGTTTCAGGTATATTTCCAAGAAATAAAATAGTAGTTTTGATACAACCATCTATTTATGGCATTAATGCTGGGGTTTGGTGTACATGTGAACACACTGATAGCTTGCAGCTCTTGGGTATGTTATTAATTTATAATGGTGGCTTTAACTGCAATAAACCCAAACTGCAAATACCCTGCATTACTTATTTGGTCTGCAGCCCATAGATTTTATACTTTCCTGCAGTTCATTGTCTATTAGCAATTACTTCTTTGGATATCCAATACCCTGTGTGAACAAATAAGTTATGTCTGCAGTTGTGTAATAATGCTGCATTTAAAAAATAATTATTAAAACTGTAAGCAATTGCACCTTTCATTCATGCCAATTTCTCACTTGACATTTAATAATTTTTTTTTTAATTGGGAAATAGCTTACCACATAGAATGATGAGAGTGTTTAGAAACAGATTGGACAGAAGTCCTGCCTGTCCTTTTGACTGCAAATGTACTCAGTGGTTTTCTARAAGGATTCACGTTGGTTTTCAAATCTAATTTGGTGAAACTTGTTTCCCACTCTGTTCACAGACAGACATAGAATAAGTGCTGTACAATGTAAACTTTTTTTTTAGGTTTGAAGCTTTTTTCCCTAGTTCATGTTACATTTTAATGAGGGGACTCTTAAATAAATAGATAAACAGGCCCTAAAATATGCAGAGGCAAAACTGCACAAACAGATCAGAGCCTAAACAGCCTTGGTGTATTTATTGCACGGGCTTTTTAGCCTACAGATTTCAGCTCTAKTAATAAAACTTCACTGAATTAAAAAACCAAAAAACCCCTCATAGCTTGTCTGTAAGAAGCTCATTTGAGGAACGCTCRTCTGCTGGGTTAGAAGGTTTCATGTCGGAGCTGTAGCAAGCTGTTGGCAGCACAGCTCCTTGGCTGGAGGGCAGCCTGTACCCTCCTGGATGCCACGTGCATGACAAGCAGGGAAAAGCACTTCAGGATCACCCCTGAGATTATTTTCTTCCAGCAGTCGTGMAAAAAATTCAGTGCATGTTTTATGCAAAGGACAAGCGTTGGGCATAATCCTAATCCTGAAGGAATTAATTTTATGGCATTTTATGTAGTCAAGAATTAACTTTCTTGATCTCCAGAAGAGGTACTTTCTGAAACTCTCTTTTTACGTTTATATTCTCTTTATTGGCTTTATATGTTGCCTTATGTAAGAAGGGAAAATATGTAATGGACCTTTTTTAATATTTGTAATGTTTCTGATTGCTGGCATGCAAAGACCTTTGTTAACAGGTCGTTGAAGGCAATTTAGTGATGCTGGAAGAAGGAAAAGTAAAAATGGAACTCTGAAACTCTTCTGGTTTTAGCACTGATGTGAACACCTCTCCTTCCATGACTTGGGAAGTAGGAGAAACCATACCTGATGTTACTGTGGTCTCTAGCTATCAGAAATAGAGAGAAAAAATACCACAAAAACAGTCCAAGTTCCACTTTTGCTCAGAATCTCATGTAGTTGATGGTCCCCCTGTGAACTAAAATGTAGCTAGAAAAGAGATGTTTGGTTTGGCACCAGTTTYTGCTGATCTTCGGAAGATTTTGTTATGGCTTAAACTGGGTTTCACCATCCAGCAGCTAAGTGCATCTTTTTCAGTGGATTGTGTTATGGCAGAAATTTAAATCAACAAATATTTTGATGCTTTATCCTTCTAAGAAACCCTAACAATTAACTACCTAATACAGAGTTATGAAAATAATGAATAAAAAAAGGTTAAACTGGCTTTGTCAAATCCTCAGAAATATTTTCTGTACTCATACTAGATAAGATTGAATCCTTACCAAAGAGTTGAAAAAGTGAAGAAAATTGGTTTTCCTGTAGTGTCTTGCCTTGGGTAACTTTTTTTTAAGGTTCATCTGAGAACACTGGATTTCAAAGATACTCAGTAGGCAACTCTGACAAGGTGATAATGGTGCTCTCCACTGCTGTGATAACTCTGGGTTTAAGCCTGGTCTTACTCAGTGGAGTAAGAATGGTGTAAAGTAGCTTTAGAGCCCATCTCTGAGTGGACTGTACAGCTGAAAATGCAGCTGTGTGTGTTACTCCTGAGAGAGCCAGGAAAGGCTGCTGCTCAGAATAGCACAAAGTGTCATTAGGCAGAAGGCAGCAGGAGTCTGCAAACTCCTGGAGGAGCAGAAATTCCCCAAATGAAAATTACAAATCACAGGAGGAAAAAAAAGAAAAGGGATTAGACTCAATCTATTTAGAGATTGGATTTTAGRGTTTGTGCTGGTTCAGGTGCTGCTACATAGCACTGACAAAGCTGAGATGAAAATCACAGTGGGACCCACTGATAAGGCCCTGGAACTGGAAATCATGCATTAGTTACCAAAAAGGTAAGCTAGGGTCTGAGGTGTAATGCCTTCAAATGACTTAATTGCAAGTTAAAATTAACATCAAAGCAGATGTTGCATTCTTGTTTGGAGTGTTTTGTTTCATCCTGCTAACATTCCTAGTGTCCCTCGTGCCTCTTGCTTTGTGCCACAGACAGGCTCTATTAGATGGACGGGTTTCTGAGGAAGTGCAGCATTACTCTGGAATGTAAAAAATCCCATTAATTAAGATAACAAGTGAAAAATATTTTGATTACACRAGGCTCTTTGGGAGCAGATTAGCAAATGGATGACTTATGGTGTCCACGTTTATGTGATGTGGCCATATGGAAAAATCAGACACTGAATTGAGCCGTTCAGTGTTCTGATCTCATACAGAGAAATTAAAACTTTGATCAGTTTGTAGCCAGCACTGCTGCCTTGTTGATGCACACAGACTCAGGAAGTCTGTGCTTGTGTCTGGGAGCTATGTGGACAAGTTAATTCATTTACAGAGCTGACAAATAGCTGTAAATGAATTTTTGGGCCCCAGCTGAGGCAGAAAGTTTATCTGCAAAGAAGGTTTATTAGATCTTCCAGTGGCAGTAGAAGTCCCCTGGTGTGTGTCTAGCCCAGCTTGTTACTGTGCTGAAGGTTTATTTTGTTGCTTTGGTGCTGTACCTGGTCCTTGTGCAGATTTGTGATGATTACTGTAGATGGCAGCAAAAGCTAAATAAAATACAACGATTTTAAAAATTAATTAAACCCCTCCCTCCCGCTGTCCTGGTGTGCGTTTTGTCTTGGTGCCTGCCAGCTGTTCTTGAGGATGGAAGCAATTATAGGCAGCAGAAGCCAAATTAAATTACATATTGAATTAAGGTTTCACTCATAGACAGTTGGGGGGGTTTGTGGCTGTGTTGGTTCTCGGTGTGTGCTGTCTCAGATACCAAAAGCCAATTTTAAAGCTCTCCTGATGATCTCTGAATTCCCCCTTATTTCTCTGTGTGCCACGGTGTCAGGAAGGAGCAGCAGCAATTCTGACAAATGATAATGCCTCTGGGAGTACTTTTATTTTTCCTCCTCTAATAAGCCTGCTGTCTGCTTTCTTTCGTGGCAATTAAATCATTTTCCTCTTTTATTTTTAATGCCCTTCCTTGCTCCTCTCGTGTGTTGGCTGGCTGTTCTCGGTTGCCACTTCCTCTCTGCTCAGAGCACACGAGGAAAAGTGGTTTATCGTGCCATCATGCTAATTAGCTGTTTAGTAAGACACATGATTTTCTCATTTAATACTTCAGAATGCAGGAGAAGCACAGGACACCCTCAGGACAGGCACTGACCTGTTGGAAGTAGTTACGGGATTTGGAACAGAGGACTGATCTTTGATGGGAAATGACTCCCAATGTTAAGTTTATCACGCAAAGAAAAAGATGACTCTTMAATATTGAAGGGGCATAAAACCCAAATGATTATGGGTGAACTTGAGAGCAGGATTTAGGGGCAAGCCATAAATAATAAATGTACCAAAAGGTCCATATGTGATTAGCAAAATTGCTTGAAAAGAATGAGCTGTGAGAGCTGGGGGTCTGCACTCTTTGTTTTTACTCTGAAAAGCATAAAACTCAATTTTCTGCATGGCAGACATTTAAAATTAGGCAAAATGTAGTGCATCAAAGTGACCCTGTGCTGTTGAAATATTTCTGAAATCCCTTTAAAATGAAAAAGAAGGACAGGAAAGTATGGAACTGCTGTTTGACAATTGTGTTCAATATATGATGAAGGTGGGCACAAAGCTCTAGGTATTAAAGCTTATGAATGTATTAATGCACTGCTTTGGGGGAATTAAACTTTAATATTGATGATAAACCTTCCATAATAAAATGTGTGGAGAGCGAGAGTAAATCTCTCTTGCAAAGTCCCCAAACTATTTAAATAACTGCGTGCAAGCTGCAGCATCTCCTGAGATATATTATAAATGAACTTCTGCATACCAATGTACGTTGTGCAGAGAGTGGTTTTCCAGCAGGCTTGCTTTCTGCCCTGGAAAAGATACTGTCCCAAATGACTGTATTTCTTTTAAGTGATTGATCTCTAGCATCGATTCCACAATATTTCTCTCCAGATATTCATCATTCACTACCCAGAGTGCATCCCTGTGGGAGATTCCCTGTTGACTACTTTGAAATGGTGTGAAGTTTCTGCAGTGGATTTTTATGCCAGCCTGATGTTGTTATTTTTAGATAACATTATGGAAGAGAGATTGTAATGCTTTAAAATGTGAAATGCTGAGGAGATAGAGGAAGTTGTGAGTTACAATGATCTGGGATGTAGCAGCAGAGTATTGAACAAGTATGTCTGGAAAAAAAAATCACAAACTCGTGCTTCCCATCAAGCTGGAGGAGGGAAGTGTCATTTTAGAGAGCCATTGTGGAAAGTGAAGGTGTTTTGGAAGTTGAACTGCACGGAGCTGACTTCCAGTCTATTTGTCACTTTCCTACCTGTGGGAATCCAAAGTGCAGGGAATATTTCTCTGCCTGTTTTGAAGGGTTCTACCCCCCTGGACAGCCCTGTCTTTGACCTTCGTCCATGGAGAAAATTTCCTACCCTCTGGGAAGAAGCAGAATCTACACTGGTGTGAATTAGGTGATAGAACATTATGTAAGATTGTCACAGGGTGAAAATTTAGAGGTGTTGGGTTTGTTAATATAGTAAATAGATAAAAAGCAAAAACTTCAAAATGGAGGATTGTTGTTGTTCTCCAGACTTTCTTCTTCTTCTACTACTCCATATTCTGCAGTAGAAGTAGTTTGGGGGGATTGGATAAAGAATTCCGCAATTCCTGTCTACGTGACAGGGAGATTTATTGAACATTGGTGGAAAAGTAAAAATATCTTTCATTTTAAGTTTTCATTGGGTGATTTACCTTTAAAAGGCTGTGTAATCTTGATAATTTGGCTTTCCCTTGCATTCTCTGCTCTGTGCTGTGTCTGGGTCACGTCAGTGACTCTSTTTCTCTGGTAAGACTTAATAAACAACTATCTGAAAGCAGGGAACGCTGAAGGTCCYGTTCGTCTCTTRGATTTCTGGCAAGGACTCTAAAAAAATCTCCCCCATCCGGGGAGGTATAATTAAGGCATGGAAAAGTGTCACTACCGGAGTACAGGAATGCACATGTAAAATTTGCCTTTAGAAGAGCCTGTGTGGTGAACTCAGCTGCACAAACCTTAGGAGCAGTTAATGACCCGAGCAGCTCCAGTGATCTGCTGATCCTGGGATGTTGCACTGTCAGTTTGGATCTCTATCTGAAAAGTAGAAGAGAACTGTTATCACAGAACTGCAGATTTCAGAGGGTGTCAGCAAAACCTTGAGGAAAACAAATTTGCTCTTTGTTCTTTGCTCCGTTTACAAGGTGGGAAGCTTTAGGAGAGAGTCCACTGTGTTTCTGGTTGTGGAAAATTCAGGAAGAAGAAGGTAAGTTAAAGCAGGAGGCAATTCTAGAGGCCAAACCCAGATTCATATCAGACCTGACAAAAAAGCTTTTGTGGGTGGTTATCAACAGCAATAACACTGAAATATTCAGCTGTTACTATGGCAGCTTTTATTTCAAAAGCTTTACTTGCAGGAGTGGGTTTGGTTACTTTGGGTTATTGCAAGTATTTCATATTTTCAGCTCCTGTAAGTGTGGGATCTTCTGGTACCTCTAACAAGTTGAGCTGTGCAGTCACCAAGGATTCCTAGTGCTGTGCTATGTTCACCTGGAAAAACTTCTCCCTGTGATTAATTCACCTTTTTGGGAGATGTCTTAATGACCTTCCAAGTCAACAAAATGGCCATAGGAACATGGCAGCCCTTTCATTTATACTTTTGCAAAGAGAAAGGCATTTCTTAATTGTGATATGGGAAGAAATATTTTTTTTAATTTCTACTTAACAGGAAATCCTTATGTCTGATCAATTCCGGGCATTTTGAAGTAGTCATTGCTGCTCCTAAAGTTAATCAAAACTTACTGCTGTGTAAGAAAAATCGATGGAAAACAGATTGAGATCATATAAGGATAATTCTGCTGCAGGGCCTCTTTAGCTTCACCCATCAATAAGCAGGAGCCTGCGTGCTAAAAGTTTCATGTGTCCTCCTGATGTCTTTATTAATCACCCGGTGCCAAATCCTCCAGTTTGCTAAACTTCACGGATTTGTTTTCAGTTACAGGGTGGGGGTTTTGTGATGGTTGCACCATAAAATTTTGCCTACAGGATCTTTCAGAAATTCCAAGGTGTTTCCAGTGCAGATGCAGTGTAGTGAGTTACAATGAGATGTGGTTGGAAAGGACACTCGGACTGAGAGTTCATTCTGGGCAAAAAGTGCAGGGAAGCTTCCTAAAGGTGTTTCAGTGTTCCATTTGGACCAACTCTGAATCTTGAGTTTTGTTCTCTATGGTATAAAATTATATTCTCTATTATATAATTATATATAATTATAATTATATTACTATATAAAGAATATGCAATTATAGAAAAATTTGTTCATGTAAATATCAACTATATTGTATAATAATTACAACTATAAATGTACATATGATATGAAATATTCTCCACGTACACGTATTTTATCTATTCAATATTTTTTATGTCTATTAAGCACCTTATAAAATAGAGTGGTGGTATTTAAACAGAGACTAGAGAGTGATTTATGGTTAATGGCAGAACTAGAAGTGTGCATTGCTTTGACTTTGGGGCATGTCAGTACGGCCATTGCCATTGYAGGCGAGTAATTGGCAATGCTGTCTGTTCCAAATGCAGGCTGAACCTCTGCGTTGTGACTTTGGGCAGAGTTAGACAGGTATYGACTTGGGAAAATGATTGAAAACAGGATTTGCCTAATACACAAATTACTGTCCATTAGATGATTATTTCTTGGTGTTATTGACCTTTTCCTGCACCTCTCCCCATTCTTGTAGCACACTACACTGGGATTTAAACAAACATTTGATGGCAGGCTGTGCAGCTCCCCATCAGCTCTCAATGTTTGTCTTCCTGAGGGCTCTTCAGTGGCTTCCTGTGAGTGTGGCTGACATGGATCACACGCCACCAAAAAATACGTTTTTCCTATGGTTTTAATTTTCCCCCCTCCTTTCTCTTTAGGATATGTTTTATTCAATTACTCTGGAAATGAGATAAAGCTGTGGTTTGCTTTTAATCTGAGGGAACTTGGCCTTTCTTCTGACTTTGTTTATTTGTGCTAAGGACAGGCAGCAATTGCTTCTGTTTGGGTTGTCCATGTGCTCCCGCTGGTCAGCTGAAACCAGGCTGCCCAAATGTCTGTAAAAATAGAATTGGTGTCGTAATTAGTTGTAGTTCAGAAGGAATTCTGTGTCCTGTTGCTAGGCTATTACAAAGAAAAAGGAATTATAGCTTTTGCCTATTTATAAAAGTACCGCTCATATTTAGCGAAGGGTTTTGGGACAGYGGAAACAAATTTACTTAATGTGCCCATTTAAAAATGGTTACTCTTGAACTTGCCCTAATTACGTGATTTTATTTATTGTAGGAAACATATTAAATGGTCTTTTAACTCTGCAAGCAGTCAGCAATCAAAATAGGTAAATACACACGTATTTACGTGCATTTTCCTGTGCATATCAATACCTCACAAGAGCCTACTCAGTGGAGTGGAACAGCATCTTCAGAGTCATTAGGAACCACTAATGTCTGGTTAAGTAATGATAATTCTAAAGACCTATTTACCTGATAGATTTTATGGTCCTGATGGAACTATCAGAAGCTAAATAACAAAGATTTTAAAAGGTCCTAAATATTTCTAGAAGACCTAATAGTTCCTAGGGAGCTCCATTTGCAGGCAGCCTGGCAAGCTGCAGATGCCATTTAAGAAGCTGAGTATGTGTAGGAATGAATAATCTATTTTTGATGCATGGCATGCATCAGCACGGCACCCTGCAGTTGTGGAATAGAAAAAGTCAGCTAAAATGAAGCTTTCTTTAATAAAAAGGGGGAAAAGGCAGGTATAGCTCTTGTAAGAACATTATTTAGGCATTGGTTTCTTCAYGTTCTCATGGGACACAAGTTGTGTGCCCCAGTTAAGGATCAGTAAAGTCCTGCCCAGGCAGGGGGAAGGTGAATTATGTGTAGTTGATGCAGCTCCTGTTAAACCAAGGAATGAAATATCCTGAGCTTCTTCATCCAGGAACGTAGGGAGGTCTGTATTAACACGAAATTTCTAWGAAATTTCTAATCATTTCTCGTTTTTTGTTAGTTTAGGGTACTAGCAGACGAGTTTAGCTGTCAGTAGTGGTGGTTTTTGTGACCGTGGCCGTTGTGCCCCCAGGCCCTGTGTGCGTGTCACAGGCCGTGGGTCACTCTGCTCTCGAGGCCGTGGGCAAGCAGACCCTGGGGGCAGTGAAGGTTGTTCTGCAGGACTCCAGCCCCAGCCTGCCCGTCTCCTGTCCTGCACTCGGTGTACAGCTGGCAAATGCTGTGGCTTCCAAACCAGTTTAATGCCCTTCCCAGCTCCCCGGGGCCCCATCCTGCCCWGCTGGGGCTGGAAGAGAGGCATCTGTCCCCAGTGCCCCTTTCCAGTTCGCCTGCAATGGCATTTTCAGGAGTTTGTCTTCTCTTCCACCACACAGCCTGAACTTCTGTGAGACATAATCCATATTAAAAATAAGGATCTCTGTGACCTGAGGGCCCCAATCCATTTAATAAAGCCAGGTACATTCAGGTAGCAGCCTAGGAATGTGAATTCTGCCTTTTAAGAACATTTTCCCATGCTGAGCAGTTTTTCCTCTTTACTTCTGCTACAGACCTTTATCTCTGACCACATAAATCATTAAATGGATCTCAAATATCATGTTTATATTGCTTGAAACTGTGTATTAATTTACATTTTTTCCTTTTGTGAAACAGGAGAACTTTATTTTTTTTAAATGATCAATGATTACCACGTGAGACCCAAACTCTGCTGTGACACTGGCAGCATTCCTAGYGTGGCTGCTGGGCAGCTGGTGTGCTTTAGCAGATGCTTGTTTCACCAGATTTAGTCTCTCTATTGTTTTCCCAACCTCATTATTCTACCTGCTGTCTGTTTCCCTTTGTGCTGACATTATCCAAGGCAAGGAGCCGTGCCAAGCACAGTGGAGCCCAGATTCCTGGATCCCAGGTTCCTGGGCATCGCTGCTGTATGAGGGTGAGCTCAGCCAGTCTTCAGGTGACTTTGCTGCTGCTCAGGCTCCCTGAGACAGCTTCACTTCAGGACCTGGTGGCTCAGAAGACACCTGAGTAGGAAAAATTTCTGGTTTTCACTTCCAACCACAGGAAATATTTTCCTTCATTAATAAAGAATACCTAGTTGTTAAATAAGTAAAAGTATTCATCATGCAACAAAAACTTTTTTTTTTTTGTTATGGCGTGGATAACATCAAGGATGTTTTGCTTCTCTCAAATTGTCCAGCTAATGAATATAAAATTAAAAGATGTTTGGCAAGAACACCTGTAAGAAGGGACTGATTCCACTACAGAACACATCTGATTTTGTTGGGCTGGAAAGACAGTTCATTAGGAATACAACCCATAATTTGAAGTATATTTCATTTCAGTTCTGTGATTTCTTTTCCATGTTCCAAATCTCCAGTGGCTTTGGTTATCCCTTCAGCCTTGCAAAGGTGACCAGGTGTTAGGAGGGGTAGATGAAAAACTCTGTCATGTGAGTGCCAGCCCAGTGTTTAACACCTGCTGCTCTTCCACAGATAAAACTTTAGGAATGGTGGTGTTGGTAGGTATAGGTTAGGTGTGTGTGGAGGCCAAATAGCAGAGTAAAAATGCAGATACTATGAATAGAACAAGCTAAGGCAAGTACAGACTTCTCTGGATCTCATTATGCAGGAATAGTCTCCTCATTAGCTCATTTGATTCAAGTATTTCTCCTGCTGGGTTGCTATTTCTGGGTTCAAAGTGGAAAAAAAAAAAAAAAGGACAAATAATGTGTTTGCTCTTTGCTGCCATTAGTTGTTAATTATGTTTAGAGAGATATTTCTACAAATAAACCCCATCTGCACCTGTGTGAGCATATTTCCATCTGTATCAGCAGCAGTGCTTATTTGCTAAGAGTGGATCAGAGCTCCTAGAGTGGAGTGGGAATGAGGAACTTGACATTGGAACATGCAAAAAGATGTGCTTTGCTGTGTCCTTCACTCAGAGAACCTCTGTGGCTCAGAGATCCCGGGCACATCCAGGGTCTCCAACCGCAGGGCTGAGAGTAACAAACTACTTTGGGAGTTTGTAATCTGAAAGACTGACCGGATTCTGAATTTCCCAGCTGTCTCTGGTTTTAGGGGCCAGCTGAAAACTCTGCATCTGAAGGGAGCTGCAACTGGGAGCTTGGTGCTGGAGCCAAAAGCTGCCATCTGTGGTTGTGCTTTCCAGGCCTGGATAAAATAACCAGCTCCTGAAAGCTGAATAAAGCTCATCTTTGGGAGTTTTGAAACGACCATTGCACTCAGGAACAATTCTCTAGTCCTGAGGGCTGGCTTGGCTAGGTGTGCATGTGCTTAGAAATAAATAGGTGTGGAAATCCTTTAAGGTTTGATCCGACACTGCTAAAATACCCGAAAAGCAAAGATGTCTGTAAATATGTGTGCATATCTGTCTATGAATATTAATGACTCAGGTGCTATGCCACTTCCCAAAATTGTTGAAAAATTCAAGATCTTTCACGTTCAGCCTCACCTTCAATTCTTATCATGCATTGTCTGCCCAAACTTATGCAAAATCGTGACTTTTATTTGTTGTATTATTGTATGTGAGCTAAGACTGAAAAAGTAGGGGTTGCTCAGTTTAAGGAAGAGGAAAACCTCTGAAGCTRTACTGGCAGTCTTTAGATGTAGGAAAAGTTGCTGCAGAGACTCAGGTAATGATGATAATGCAGATCCATGGGGAAAAGAGCAGAAGGTAATGGGCTTAAATTGTAGCAAAAGAGATCGAGATTTGACATTAAGAAAAGCTTTCTAAAAGAAATAAATGGAATAAATGACTTGGGGAAAGTGGAGTTGTCATAACTGAGGGCTTTTAAAACCAGGTTAGATGGGTGGCCCTAAGGAATGACTTGAGTTGCATATCCTGCTTTTTGAAGTTAATTAACTGTCTTATTCTTCTGGCTCCTTTGCTGACTTTTTTTTTTCCCTGTATTTTCTTTCATCCTGTTTCTTCCTCTTTGTGAATGTTGTAGTGTTCAGAAAAAGTTCTTGGCCAGATGTACTATCAGAGGAAAACAGGTTATCAAAACCATTGTTTTAAATGGCAATAAAGCCCCAGAGATTTTCCTGGTTACTTATTTTCACTAAATAATGAAGGTCAAGTCAGCTCAGCTAAGCCTTGCGCTGGAAATTCAAGGTTTGTTTGATTTTTCTTTTAATTAAAAAAGAAAAGCTCTAGCTGTAAACTAGGTGCAGGAAACTCCTGGTGTGTACCCACCTCACTCAGTGCCCTCACAGATTTGGGAGCACCTTCATCGGGGTGGTTCTTTCACCTCCTGCCCTGCCAGCAGCAGCCCCAAAGCTGCAGCATCTCATCTCTGGGTGTGAGCGATGAGAGCACGAGGCCGTGCCTGGGACTGCAGGTGGCAAAGTGACACTTTTTTGTGTCTTAATTGAGCCTCCCCTGATGGGGGAGGATTCCCCGAGCCCTTACCCGGGCTCCGCAGACGAACGAGACTTTTCCACGCCTTTGCTCTTAGATAGTTGTTTATTAAATCTTATCAGAAAAGGAGCCAAGGAACAAGACGACTCCTCTTAGAAAGCGTGAGGAAGAAGGCGTGTTATCTAGATTACAGTGTCCTTTTATAGGTAAATTACCCAATGAAAACCCGAAACGAAAGATATTTCTACTTTTCTACCAATACCTAATAAATTGTATTGTCACATGAAAGGAACTGCGGCATTTTTCATCCAATCCTCTTAATCCACCTTTGCCGCAGAAAATGGAGTAGAGAAAGAAGAAAGAAGAAGGCCTAGAACAACAACAATCCTCCATTTAGAAGGTTTTGTTTCTTATCTATTTTGCTAAATTAACAGACCCAACACCTCTAAATTTTCACCCCGTGACAATCTTATATAATGTTCTATCACCTAATTCACACCAGTGTAGATTCTACTTCCTCCCAGAGGGTAGGTACCTTTCTCCATGGACGAAGGTCAAAAACAGGGTTGTCCAGGGGGGCAAAACCCCCCAAAACAGGCAGAAAAACACTCCCCACACTTTGGACTCCAACAGCAAAGCAGAAGCAAAGCACTGGGGTTGTGGTGCTTGAAAACAAAGCTGGTTTCCTTACCAGGACAGGGGAAGGGTCTTAATAGGGAATATGATTCTTTGTGTTAGTTAAATACAGCAATTCCATCTGGTTCAGCTATAATAGACACCCTCTGCTGAGTCACTCCTGCTCGCTTTATGCAGAACATGCTCTGCCTGTGCCTAAAGAGGTTATTAAAGACTGCTGAGTACAGAGAGCTTTAACAAAGAGATCTCAGAGTAAACACTGACATTTGTTACTGCCTCTGTTTAGCACTGCTGAAGGTCCCTGGGAACTTGGGAAATTGAGCTGTCAGATCTATGAAGATGAAATGAAACTTTGTTCTATGGCTTCAGTCCCTTAGGAAAGCCTTTCAGGTCATTTAGCATTAGTACTGTGAGGAGAGCTTATTATTATTTTCCTGAAAATTATTCCCTTTCGTTGATAAATGTAGAGTGAATTTGGCATTGCTGTTAGTCCGTTTCTGTTTGGTTAAGGCAGTGCCTGAAAGACTGACGAGGTATTTTGCAGGCAGCTTGCCTGGTCTGTGGGCAGGACAGGATGACTGATGGGTGTCAGATGTAACCACYGCACCAATTGACTTGTAAATTGTAGTTAAGCACGTTCACAGGATGACTTGGCAAGAAAGCACAAAATGTTCCGGGAGGAAGATTCACTTCTCACTATTTCCAGGCTTAAGCATAGCYGCTGTTTAAAAGAGACAGATTCAGGGGAACAATGGAATGAGAGTGAAGCCAATGTTTGACTCTTTGAAACTCTTAGACTGGGCTTTGCCTGAGACTTTGTCAGTCTAATTTGCAAGGGGGAAAACCTCAGTGTTTATAGAAGTTGTCTTAACACTTTCTTTGGATTGCTGCTGTAATGAGTTTTTGTAAAATGTGTATATTGTATTGCCTAGCAATTTCAGAGATATAAACATGGTTTGTGTAAAACACAACAAGTTTTCACCCTGAAAATATTAGTTGTAAATCAGAAAAACCCCGAAAGGCTTCTTAATTTTCATTGTGATTTTCAATTCTATGGCTAAGGGCATGGAAAGGGCTCTAGGGACTTAAAAATAAGGATAGAACAGCTCTGATCAATGTTTGGCTTTCAGTATTCCGTGTTGTATGAACCTGGGGGAATAGGGAGCAGCCACCACTCATCTGGTCAGTATTTTGATGTTAGTCCTGTTCTGCTGGGGACCCAGTTCTGCAGGTTTTGTGTGTCCCTCATTCCCCCTCCTTCCCCCAGCCATGCAGGCAGAGTGGGGAGGATTCTGATCTCTCAGCCTTCCCTCCAGTGAGAGCAGAGCTGGGAAGATGGAGCCRCTCTCTGCACAGCCCTAGGTGGTTAAAGACTAAAAATGTAACGTAGGCTTAGCATTAAATTCATGTTTCCACCTTCAGGCAGCTGCACTGTGAACATTGGCTCTCGGAGTCGCAGTGCTTATCAGTACTTTTCTGCATATAAAGGRGTATTATGGCTCCTGGTATCAAGCTCCACAATCTGCATGCAGGATTCTTTTCCTTTAAGACKATAATCTCTTTTCCATTGCTTCCTCAGTGCTTGAGGAGTGAAAGAGTGAAGGCCAAAATACAAAATGTGCCAAAATCCACTGTTCCTCTGGACATGTAGTAAGAAAAAGCCACGCTTTATTACAGAGATGTTATTTGCAAGCTGTCTGTTGTTAATGGATGCTTCATTACATATACAGAAAATAGTTTTCCTTGGGACATTAATTTTTGGCTCTGTGCTCATTTTAGTGAGTGTCCTTTCCTCACAGGCGCAGTCAGTGCTCCTGCCAAACAGTGAGCTCTAACACYGCTCTGGTTACTTTTAAACTAGATGCCATTTGATTTATAGTCCAGTGACTCTAATTTAACAATCAGTGTGCCTCAGATAGCAGAGCAGGCCCCAGGTAGAGCAACTTCCCATGTAAATTCAGCTTCAGTAAATAACCAGGGAGCTGGTTCTGTGTTTGAAGCAGATCAGAACTCCAGGAGCCAGCGCTGGCTGCTGGGGTGTCCCTGCTGTGGGTGGGGGGATGTTTGGACAAGCAACAGGAGATACAAAGCACAGTTCATCCAGGTCTGCAGCTGTTTGAATTTCAGCTGTTTCCTGTGGATCTGCACGAGCAGAGAGGTTTGCAGCGACTGGAAGTCGCAGCGTTGTCCTGCCCAATGCTGAATTTCAACCCTAGGCAGAACAGGGCCCGCAGCATAGCCCGTGTTTATTTGGAACAAATATTCAGCCTATTCTCACCCCGAGGCTGTCAGAGCAGACCCTGCAGCTCGACTTGTGACTGTCAGAAGCTGTGCATGAGCTCTGGGGTGGGAAGGCTCAGCTCGCTGTGCAGACTGGCTGGGGTAAGCTGGGGGCCGATGTTTCTTTCCCTTTCCCTCTGTTTCCATGTCGAACATGTTGGCAGTAATGCACTGGSTGCTTTCAGTCTGGTTTGTTAAAGCCAAGCAAAAGTTGAAATGAACATCTCTGTATCATTTCATTTGCAAATCCACCTCTGGTGAATTCTTGAATTCTTCCTCACTCTCTCTCTCAAAAGAGGCAGTCTTGTCATTTCAGAGGAACGTGTGATGATGGACATAAGCTTGGAAAGTTTTTGTCTTGTAGCAGCGGATCTCTCAAATGTCCCAAGGTTGAGCACACTCTTAAGTCGGGACTAATTTGTGTCTGCAGCCTGGGATGTCTGCTGGGCACAGTGACCCAGGGAACACTGGAGCTGGCTGTGCTGCAGGACTCCAATGCTGGGAGCCTCAGGAAAAGCCTGTGTCCCTGGTGTCAGGGTACACAAGATGGAACCTGTTATGCAACTGCTGAGACAGAAACCACATCAGCTTTCAGCTGGGTATCGGTGCAGAGCCCATCACAAGGGGAAACTGCGGAAAATTCTCACCCTGCTCTTTTCAATAATGACTTGGAAATTTGCTAAGCTACTTTTATAAACCAGGAGGAACTGTTTAAAATGCTTCTTCTGTCCCCTAAGCTTCTTCACAGATTGTTTAATCCTCCTCAAAGCCTATTTTTAGGGAGATTGTCTGTTTTCAAAGTATTATRGATCTCTCCTTGGATCTGATGTCCATTTCAGAAGTGAATTCTCACCTGTCACGTACAATTTTGTGTTGGCAAACAGCCACCCAGAGCTCTAACTGTGCACATCTTCATGCCTTGAAACTAAAACAGCCACAAATCATTTGGACTCCCCGCTCTGTTCAGGGAGCAACCAGAGATGAAAGCTTCATCATGAATAAATGAAAGCATTTTGGTGACTTAGCAAGGTTTTAGCTTGTGGAGAAGTTTGATTTCAGTGCTTTATCTAGGAAATGATTCAGCTTTATGGCTTAAAGGGGTGAAGGCGTCTGTGTTCGGGAGCTTGTTAATATTAGCAGGGCTTGGGTGTGAGCTGTCTTGGGCTGCCATGCAGAGAAGTGGGGTCTCTTTGGTCCAAGCTGTTCCCAGGTTTTCCCTCCCTTCTGAGGGAGGAAACCAGGCTGCTGGGGATCCATGGGGGATGCAGAGATCCACCCGCAGCCCCTGGGGATCCACGGGGGATGCAGAGATCCACCCACAGCCCCTGGGGGAGGTGCCCAYGCYRGAGCWGGTGGATGCCTGGAGGAGGCTGTGATCCAGTGGGAGACCCGGTGGAGAGAGGGCCCTGCTCCCAGGCTGGAGCAGCCTGGCCTTGGAGGACTGCACCCCGTGGAAGAGTGACCCACGGTGCAGCAGTTCTGGGAGAAGTGTTGCTCCTGAGAGTGGACCCACGCTGGAGAAGTTCACGGAGAACTCTCCTGTGGGAGAGACCCCACGGTGCAGCAGGAGAAGAACTCCTCTCCCTGAGCAGCGGAAGGAAATCTCTGTGATGAACTGACCAAACCCCCGTGCCCTGTCTCCCTGTGCTGTTGGGGGGAAGGGGGGGGAAAAAGGTGTTTTTAAAGGGCTTGTTTTACTTCCATTATCCTCCTCTGACTTTGTTAGTAAGAATCTCCCTTTGCACCTCTGAGTTGAGCCTGTTTTGCCCTTGGAGTGTTTTCTCTTGGTGCTTATCTCACCTCATGAACCCTTTGTTAATTTTTTCTCTCCTCTGCCCGACTGCGGCAGGCGAGGGTGAGTGAGTGGCTTTTGTGGGTGCCGGGCGTTGGGCCAGTGTCAAACCACGGCATCCATGAAAATTCCAACTTGGCATTCATTTGAGGTCTTGCTATAGGGACAAAATTCCCGGTGTCTCTGTGGATCATAGATTTAGGTACAAACGATGGCTACTGGGTTCCACTTCCTTGAGGAGAAATCTTTAGGAAGAAGATACAGGTCCAGCAGAGCGGATATGGAGAGATGTCCTCATTCAGTTTTGAGTGCAGTCACATCTTTTTGCTCCAAGTTCCAATGTCTTGGAGCACTACAGAGACACTGCAAATTCTGGCAGAACTCCTTTGGCTGCTGTTACTCCAGCTTCCATACCGTGCCGTGGAAACCAGCTTACCCCCGTGGCAGAGAGCAGGGAGGCAGTTATGGGGAAGTGACACAAGGATTTGCCTTAATTTCTATTCTTGGTGCATCCATTCTCTGCCTGTTTCAGCACTTTCCCAGAGCATTTCCCTTCCTTCCCTCTGGTTGCTGTGTTTCACTGCTGTTTCTCTTAAGCTGACAGCTACTGTGGCAYGTTAGCACCAGCTACATAATTTCATAGCTTGTATCCCTTCATAAACTCACTGTCCAAAGTATTATTTCCTTGCAAGAGATATAGATTTATTTTTCTTAAATATACAAATTTTAAATTGCCCTCAGGACTCGAGCCATTTATTCTTAAATTGAATCTTATTTATTGTAATCCAGTTCCGACTGATAGAGCATTCCTCATATTATTCTGACAGAAATAAACACGGAGCTGAAGTGCTATCTTGGCAGAGAGTTATATGAGCTTGTAATAGCTGCATGCAACTGAATTTTCATTTCACTTTTATTTATTGGAAAGCTATCCTCGGATTTTGAATTGATTCCTCACTTTTGTTTGCATTTATATGTATTTCTTCAATAAAAGGAYGAAATCTCCTGTTATTTCAGGCCTCATCAACCTTCCTGAAAAATAACATGAATGCTAGTAGTATCAGGAAAATTGAAATACTTAACTGTAGTTTTCCTATCCGTGTCAAAAGGAATCTGTGCTAAACCAGCAAGTGTTCAGGGCAGAAGGTGGCTTGGAATTGCAGGTGTGCATTGAAATGGTATTCAGAGAACAGGTATTATAATTATAACTTTTTAACAAATAACAGGTGATGTACATATGTTAAATTTTCCTCTGAATGAAGCAAACCTAGGATTACAGCACCCTTGGGAGAACTCCCCAGGTCCTGGGCAGTGCACAGAATTCTGCCCTGATGGGAGATGAGGGAAGGTTACTTGTCAGAAATCCCAGGACAAGGTGTAATGGAGTAATATTTCAAATATATATCTTTATCAGTTCTTACCATTTCAAAGTCATGAAGGTAGAATCCATGGCAAGCTGTTGCTAGTAGCAGGAAGGAAACATGAGAATGCTTTGGACAGCTAGATGATGCTCTGTGGTATTCCCCTGGGAGCTGAGAAGCAGTCAGCTGTGTTTCCTAAGGGCATTCAAAGCAGAGGGGTGGCAGCCACTGTTTAGCCTGTAAAAACTGCTAATTTTCCACAGCAGTGAAATATTTATTTTCTGAGTCAAGACTCTGTCCTGTTAGAGTAGCAGCTGTCCCTACAGAGGAAATTTATCTGCATGTAATATCGCAAAGATTGGGAAAAGTGTGGTCTGGTCTTTTTTTCTGACAGACTCCATGTAATACTTGTTAATTTTACAGTAATATAAGAGATACCGGTTCTAAACTTCATAGCCATGTAACAATATGCTTATATTGATTATTATTCAGAAGTCTCAGCCCTAGGAACTTGGTCACAACTTGCCTAAGCATTTTGGGGCAGGACAATGCAAGGTGGGTGGTGTATTGTTATAGCAGAATATGAACGCTTGGATTTGTGCATGGCTCCATTCTAACCGGTGCCAGAAAATCACATTAAAAGTATATTCTGTGAAGAGCATCCTGCCTCTGTGATCAGGCAGGTAATAGACTTAAAATATAATCATTGACTGAAAATTCTCTAGTATAAGAAATATTTCTGTGCCTGGGGGAACAAATAATGTGCCATACATCCTGTGGCTGATCTTTTGCCTTTAAATTCACTTAATGAAAATGCTGGATAGCTGATGAATGAAGCATTTCCTCATGGGCTGTTTTGGTGATGGGCTGCCATGAGAGAATATTCCTGCGAGATTTCCACCACTTTGTGCTTTGGTCGGTGAAAATCAGGAATCATCGGAAACATTATCCAAGGCTGTTTGGAGTAGAAATACAGCCCAGCTGGGTTTGTCTGAGCTTCTAGCAAAGACAGAAACTTTTTATTTCTTATGTGAGCTCAGCTGCAGCGTCATTGGGGCTGTACTGATCAGTGCTCCCTGCGCCCAGGGCAGGGCTCATTTGCTGAGGTCCGTGGGGAGGTTTGCTGCTGTGACAGTGCAAGGGCAAACCCCTCCAGCCCYGAGCCCTCGGTGATGATTATCAYTGCTCTGCACATTCTGCTCCTGGTTGTCTTCTAATACTCCTAGATAAATGTTCCTGAGTGACTTGTAGGTTGCTGAAGTCTCCTGCCTCAGTAAACCTGAAGTAATTCTGCTCGGGAGATAATAGGCAATGGCAGACACGCTCATCTGGGCCCTTGGCGATTACATTTTGAAAGTATTTATTTAACTCTCCATTTGTTTTGTCTTTTCCTCCACCTTGCTTTCACAGCAGATTCTGCAATAATTTACCCACTTCATGGACTGTTTGAGGATTAGGGAACAGGTAACCATTCAGATGAGCAGAAGTAGTCAGGGATATTCTGGGTTTCTTCCTGCGCTGCTTACATTCTCCATCTTTGGGAGACGTCTCTCCCTGTTCTTTACAGGGCTTCATTGTTCAGGATTCTGAAGCTTCTTCTTGGCACATTGAAAAGATAATTTCCCATTAAAAAAAGCTCCTTGCATGTCTTACACTGCTCTTTCTGCCCCTTTACCTCAACAAATAAACCCTTTTTAAAAAGTCGCTCTTTTCTTGTGTTTCTAATCTTTTGAGCCCTTGGACAGCCGTGTCAGGCTTCTGGGTTTTTTTTTCTACTGTGGCATCTCATGCTATTAGACACATTCAACTGCAAAATGAGTATTTGTATGATTTTAGATGATATAACATTAATATGCTTATCACTCCTRGTAAATCTCATCCTTGTTTCTTGACTCACTGAATCAGTATATTGGCAGTTCCTGACACGCAGCCATTATCCTTGGCTTGTGATAGTGGGATTTCACAGGGAAGTTTGCATTAAATAGGATTCAGGACCATGGATTTAAAAAATGAAATATTCTTTTATATCCAAAAATAAATGATTTTTCTGTGACTTTATATTTTCCAATTTATTTCTACATAACCTTTGATTCACTGAGTGTTGTCTGTTGGAAAAGGGCAGCATTCCTTTTTGCTAGTATATCATCATAGGGGAATCATTATACTCTATAAATACATGAATATATTAGACTTGATTAAATTATATTTTGATTATTTGGTGAAATGCTGTCTTCCAGATAAAGCTGAATACATGCAAAGACTATAAATATAAAAAAATGGATCCACATTCCTGTGCTAATTATGAACTGTGAAACAAGGGTACCGTTGAGTAGTCCCTGCTCTAAATGACAGAGCTGGGGTTGGTTTTCTCTCTGTGTGCAATAGAAAGGTATTTATGTAGAACAAGAAGTGAAACCCCTCAACAATTCCAGGTTCAGCAATGCAATAAATGATGGGGGAAGGCCTTGGACACCACCTACTACAGCCCACCAGTTTTAGAGAGTGACACTTTCCGTGCCTTAATTATGCCTCCCCTGATAGGGGAGGATTTCCAGAGCCCTTGCCTGGGCTCTGCAGAYGAACGGGACTTTTCCACGCTTTTTGCTCTCAGATAGTTGTTTATTAAGTCTTATCAAGGAAGCCGAGGCTCAAGCGTGACTCCTCTTAGGACAAGCGAAAGAAAAAGCCCAGTTATCAAGATTACACCGTTCTTTTAAAGGTAAATTACCCAATAAAAGCCCAAAACAAAAGATATTTTTACTTTTCTACCAATGTTCAGTAAATCTTCCTGTCACATGAAAGGAACTGCGGCATTTTTCACCCATCCTCTCAATCCATTTTTGCCGCAGAAAATGGAGTAAAGAAAGAAGAAAGAAGAAGGCCTAGAACAACAACAATCCTCCATCTTGGAGTCTGTGCTTCTTATCTATTTACTATTTACTAACAAACCCAACACCTCTAAATTTTCACCCTGTGACAATCTTACATAATGTTCTATCACCTAGTTCACACCAGTGTAGATTCTGCTTCTTCCCAGAGGGTAGGAAATTTTCTCCATGGACGAAGGTCAAAGACAGGGCTGTCCAGGGGGGTAGAACCTTTCAAAACAGGCAGAGAAATATTCCCTGCACTTTGGACTCCAACAAAAGAGGATTCTGCTGCTGTGACATTCCTGCATGGGAGCATCGTTGTTTGTATGCCTGGAGAAACCTGGGGGGGTGTTCCACATCCTGGAGCAGAGCTGTGGTGTAGATCTCTGTTAGGSAAGCTAAAATCTGTTCCTGGTTTAAATGGTTCCTATGTTAGACCATTTTCTGTAAATTGATTTCAATTTGCTGTCTGCTCAGCCTTGTGCATCCTTGTGTTCTCAGCCCTTTTCAAAAGCCTTCAAGACATTGTTTTACTTTCATTAGGGAAGTCTTTCAGGAATATGGAGTCTCTGTTCCAGAATATCTGAATATTTGCTTCGTTCAGGAACTTCTGCTGCTTGTGTATTGATTGCCCAGACTGTCTTCTGCTGGGGGAGCCAGAGGAAGAAATAAAAACCTGTCAGGAACTTTGTATTTAACGAGGCACCAGCACTGCTGTGAGTTGGACATGGGGAAGGAAAAATAGTTGTATTCATCTTATAGGAAAGAAGTGCCACAGTGAGGAGGAACACAGTGACCAGGCCACCCAGTCCTGGGGCTTTGGAGCTTTTCTGTTACAGCCCAGAAATGTTACAGAGCTCAAGGCAAAGTTTTCAGGAGAAGGGCATGAATGTCCAGCCCCTTTAGAGCCATCAAATGCAGTCTTGTGCTACAATGAGACCACATTAAGTATACCTAAAAGAAAGACTGGGCAGTTTTTGACCAAAAGAGAAATGGATTTCCACTTAAAAGTTTTTCCTCCATGGAAGCAGGTGAGAATTYTTCAAGTATTTTCCCTTTTCTGAATTCTAGGTTAGGGAAAAAACGCCATCACCCTATTTCCTGTTTTCAGTCTTTGCCATTCCACTCTTCTTTCCAATTGAAGGAAAGATTTCTTTTTATTACTACTATTTTTTTGTCTTGCTCTCCCTATCTGAAGCTCATGCTTGAAGCTTCCCACCCTTCATGCATCTAAGTGCTCCCAGCACGGAGCTGAGTCTCCCTGGATGTCCCCAAAACCTGACAAGGCACAAGCTCCTTGCAGAACCAGACCCCTACGGACTCCAGGCTCCCTTGGCTTTATTTGCTGTTGTAAAGCCTTGTGCTTGTGTTGGAAAGGTGTGATGAGGAGGGACCTGCTCTGAGTCTTTTTTCCCAGCCCCAGTTGGTACCCTGCAAATGAGCTGTACTGTACCACACAGCACCCTGATTTATGTGAGACATCACGTATTGATGCCTTTATAGACAGCAACTTAGTGTTTCAGAGGAGTCTGCATGTTACAAAAAGGGCAGCAGGTGTTATTTAGACTAAATTGACCTTGAAATTGATTTCTTTATTTTATGACTTACAGAGGGGAGATTAATACTTTTTTTTTTCCTGCAGCCTGAAACAATTTACATGGTAATAGAAGGCATAGTCAGTCAAATAAATTGCTGGAAGTAGTGGTGTTCCAAGAAAGAAAATATGGATCTTACTGGCATTGATTCTTTCTATCCCCAGGGAGTAGCTAAGACTTTTAACACTGGGGAAGGACTGCCAAAATTTATTTTTCCCATTAAAGGCAGAAGAATGGATAGTAATGTCTGTTAGCTGACATTTACTCTAAACTTTCATTTTGAGGGGTGGGGAGGAGGCTGTGCCCCGTATAAAATTTAGGGAGCGTTTTATTGCTATTTCTTGATTTCTCTAAGGGCAGATGGTTAGTAATGGGAATCATAAGAAACTTCTGGAAAGCCTGGCACGGCCACAGCACAGCTGCCCTTGGTAATACAACAGACCCTGAAAATAAAATAGCCCGTAAATGGTTGTTGCAATTCCACCTTCGAGTACCAAGTCGAAATCTTCTCAAAATACAAATGTTAATGGAAACAAGAGACCCAAAAGACATTACCTGGAGGAGGCACTGATAGGAACATGAAGTGTAGCTCCACAGGAGGGAGAAAGTTTTTGTTTATTGTGCTGCTGCAGTGCTGAAACTGTGTAATTTCCATTTTCCTGTAGCCTCCAAGACAAGTGCACGATTTGTCAGTGGCACAATACTTTGCATAACCTGAACATGTACGAGATATTATTATGACACATTACCCGGAAATGAGTGCGAAAGCAGCTCCACAAACCAATTTTTTGTTTGCTATAAATACAGAAATGGTGTAGAGGAAGGTGTCTTGTGTGTGAAAATCATTATGATGAGAATTAATCTCCTTTGTCTATCAGAGTGCTGCCCCTGAGTGCTGCTGTTGCAGCTGTAGTGAGGGAATGCTTATTTCAGCTTGTGTGATACAGGAGGAGGAGAAGGGTGTTTGGTGGATCCCAGTCCAAGCGTCTGGAATTACTGGGGAAGGGATTTGGGCTCTTGATAACGGGCTTAGATTAGTCTGGATTGTTGTTGGAATTCTCTGACCCCTAAAAACAACCTTGACCTGAGGAGTTTTGCTATTTAGCTTTTATTTTCTGGTTCAATGTCCCTGGATTTTCACGGGTTGCAAGTGAGTTATTAATGGGGAGCACACCACGAGCTTCCCGAGGAGGTTTCCCACATGCAGCATTGGCCTAGAGCTGTTTATTAATTTGTTGCTGGTTCACAGAGCTGTGCAATGCTTAGAAATTTAGCTGGGTTGGGGAAAAAAAAAAAGTATATTTGCAAAATAGCTGCTTAAAATGTCATATTTATTTGGAACTCGGGGCGCTGCCTGCTGGAAAAGAGTTGTGTGAAACAAAACGTGTCATCTCTCTGCCTGCCTGCCTCTCCCAGGGAGTTTCCCGAGAGGAGCAGCCCTGCAAAAAGGTTAGTTTGGATTCCTACAGTCCTTTCTGAGCGCTGTGGAGCTGTGATCCCAGGGAAGTCGTGCAGCCTGAGGAGCWCTGGAGGAACCAGAGCATCCTGCTGGGAAGGGAGGGGAAGGCAACGGGCATGGGATACCGACAGCTGCACATCCATCCTGCTGCATCCCGTGCACGGTGTGGTGAGATTGCAGGAGTGCACAGCARAGCAGGAGCGGGGAAATGGCTCTGGGGGCAGCAGGGACAGAGGAGCTCGGGTGAAGGGACAGCAGGGAGGGACAGTGACATGAGCAAACTTGAAGAAAGCCTGGAAAGGCAGCAAATCCGCAGCTGCTCAGTGGCACAGCAGTGGGGAAGGGTGTGGAGCCACTCTTAAATCATCCAGGGGGTGAAAAGAGGAGGTTTGCTTGCTGGTTTTCTTCAATGTCAGTCTCAGTTTGCAGCTTCTCAGTGGCCAACAGTGACTGCTATCCTTTGTGGGAATCATGGAATTGGACAGCAGGGGTTTGCCTGTGAGGTGATATGATAGTAGTTTGGCATCTATTTACACCTTGTAAAGTCTGTTTGTTGGCAGCTCCTACGAAGGAGTCGGTGTTTACAATGGGTAAATTGAATGGAGAGTGAGGGATACTCTAATTTATACAGTTCAGAGGCTGGGGGATGCTCAGGGTGAAGGAGTGCAGAATTGCTACCCTGAAATATGGTCTGTCTACTGGGTCGTAGCACATCTCCTATAAATAAAGGATCTAGAAGCTTAATATATGCAGGCATACTTGATGATGATAATTAAAAGAAGTTCATAGCAGTTAGTCTTTGCTGTCTTGGACACAATGGCCTCRATTTCAGCGTATCAGACTTTAATTCCCAAACATTAGGAGGAACTGTGTAGCTTGGCTTGCCGTGTGAATCTGATCTTTATTGACAGGAATGGCACGACAAGAGGAGGCCAGCCCTGGGAGAGCTTTTCAAAATATAAATATGAGTGTAATGGCTGTGCTCACTAGGGAAGAGGGGAAAATTTAACCTGCTAACTCTTTCTAACATACCCTTTTAAAATCAGAACTGTTTTAATTACTGGCCTGAGTCTTGCGCTGGTATTTGTTGCACCTGTATTTAGGCACTGTGGCACTTGTATCACCTGTTAAAAACCCCTCTAAGCCCTTGTTTCTATATTGCAGGAACAGCAGAGTACTCAGCTTATCCTCATGCCCAAGCCCCAAGCTGCTTTGTGACGTGTGGAATGCCAGCTGGGATGTAGGAGAAGCTTCCTGAGGGATAGAAAATGAGGGATTTTATGTTGCTTTAGGGTGGACCTAGATGTAGATCTGACACAAAGGTGGTGAGCCAGCATAGCCATGGGCCTGCCCCCTGCACAGCCTGTGCTGCAGGGGTTTGGAACAACATTTACAGGGCTGTTGCTAAGCAGGAAAAGAAAACAAGGTCCTTCTAATGGAATAGAGAGTCATTTATTGTAAGATGCTGAGAGAATTTTGAGTGGCTGAGAAACCGTCACCCAAATTTCATGTGGAGGCTGTGCAGGAAGTGTAATGGAGTTCTCCCTCGAGTTTCTGAAAGGCAGTGGCTGTATCATCATCCTGACCTTCCCACCCCACTGCCTTCTAAAAGAGAGATCAGGCTGCTGGCTTTCCTGGGGGTCATTATTGTCACTGTTTTCCCCACGGACGAGTAGAGAAATGACACAAAGTCCAGGCTCAGGGGTAGATGAAAGTGCTTTAATGAATTCTCAGAAGACTTTTATATGTTAGTTTGCAAAGTGCATTAAATGGCATAAGGTAATTGTTTTTTTGCCATCCAACCCCTAAGGGGATTGGTCAAGTTCTAAGACACCCATCTCTGAATCTTTTTCTGGTTAGAACCATAACAATTCTGCAAAACAACCTGCAGCTGCAAGAAGTTTACAAAACTGTAACGTTGTTTTGAGTTACTTGCATGGGAAAGACAGAACTCTCACAAAAATGCTGCAGAGAGCTGAAGAAATTCTCTGGTAGAGCTTTTTCAGCATCCATAATYATGGTAAAACCAAAGAAGTGTGTGATTTAGTCAAAAGGGTCTAAGGCACAAGATGAATGGCAATGAAAACCCCCATAATCAAATGTTTTACTAATGGCTCCTCCGAGTCTAATCATAGTGGTGCTCAATGTTGGTCTTTATTCCTGATATGTAAAGTGCCAACTATTGTGTTTAATCTGACTATTTTTTCCCCCTCTTCTCTTTTCAGGACTATAAATCTGATGTTATGACTCTGGTTTCCAGTGCCAAGAACAGTCCTCAAGGTCCAGTAAGTAAAGCGTTTTACCGAAGAGATTAGATTTTGTAACTGAGTTTAGATCTTCTTTTAAATTGTTTCGGTCATCAATCACTGGCACTAACTCTTTCCTGTGACACCTTGCTGCTTTTGAAGTGACTGCACTTGAATTGGCTGAAATGCTCTTTATTATGTGAATATATAGAACAGGGAATGTCTGTCTTACCAAAGAGAGGCAAACTGATTGGAATTGTTGCAGTTATGTTCGTTAGTAGCCCCGTGGCTCTCTCATGTGCTACAAACTGTGTCATCTCCACACACAGACTGGGCTCCAGGCTGGGTCTCACTGCTGTGCAGAGAGGGGATAAAATCTGGGGGAATGGGAGGGTGGGGTACAGCTGCAAGCCCCTCTGGAATTCCATATTGTAGTGAGGAGGGCAGACACAAGAGAAGAAAGCAGAAGTTGGGGTGAGTTCGGAGCCGTGCAAGAGCCAAGCGCTCACAAGGGCAAGGCCACTGGAAACTGAGCAGGGCTGGACCAAAAGGGAAGGACCTTATCCTGGCCTAAAGGCTGGATATCACCTAACCTGCGTCTGTGCTGCATGCTYCATTTTCTAAATAATATCATATTTTGTCAGGAGATGTGTCCCATGAGCCAAGCTTATGCTGAGGTGTTACAGACCTGATTTACAGAGGTGCTGGTGATACCCAACACTGTCTGATGTCACTAAGAGTTAGTCATTCCTTGCAGTCAAGTTCCTTTAATGGTTTTTTTTTTTTGTCTCTCTAAACCAGGAATATTGTGCTACAGTTCTTTTCCTAGTGCCTCTCCTTGGATAGTGCCAGGAACTGGAATTATGTCACTCTATGAACATTTAATTTGGGTGTTTCCCCCCCCTCTCTTTTTCTGATTATCTAAGCTGTATCCCCTCACACTCGAGGTTGTAGGAGTGTGGATTTACGTCAGAATAAGGAAATACTCAGTATTTCAAATGTTTGGCAACCCCTTTTTTCCCTGTTTGCAGGCATGATTAATGCTGTTTTAAACATGAACATCAAACATTAACAGTTCCCTGAAAAGARGAGGTGGTTGGACTTCCTCCAAACGAACGCTGACTTTCAGTTGGAAATCTCTGCCTTCTGAAACTGCTTAGTCACACCAACGGAAATACAAAAATATCTTGAAAAGCGAAAACGTGTACAAGAGATTTTTAGCTTCTCTGATGATTTGACAGAATCCTTTTTTTATCCCATATAGTAGGTTTTGGAAGAATACCTTTCAATARTTCTTCCTGCAYTGKYGCTTCCTKCTGGAACRTCTTGCTACTCAAAGTCACAGCTTTTCTGTTAGTTTGTCAAAAGTTGACTTGGAGAATGATGTTCTGAGAGGTGGAGGTTTATTTTTAGAAGCTTGGTTTTTTTGTGCTTCACGTATTTGCATTGAAATTAGGTTTGTGTCAGTTAAAAACGAATGTTTTGAAGAATGATGTAGTGTTTTTTTCTGGCTGAATGTTTTCTCTAAACTAGAAGATGTTTTTACAAGTGCAGAACAAGATTTGATGAACACCTGTCATTTTGTCCTGAGAGGGTGGGAGCTTTACTGAGTTTTTTGGTCAAACTGACCCAGGGAGTCCTATTTTTATTTATTTATTTATTTATTTATTTATTTACTTTTCCTCTGACTGAATCCTTTTGTTGTCTGTAAGAAAGTGTCCTCAGACTTCGAGGTAGTGACTTAACAAACAAGATTTCAATTGTCTTCCTTGAGCCTTAGTAGCCAGGACTTTAATTATTTTTTACTTATTTCTGAGTGATGGAAGGAGTTCTAAAGGCACGTTTAGCAGTGCATTTTGATGTACTGAAGAGGGTTGTGATGGAAAGAGGAAAAGGATTCCTGTTTTCCATGATATTTCTTATGCCACACTACAATGGCATAAAAATAATGAGTTAGGAGTTGAGCTTATTGCTCTTGAAATTACACTGTCTCTGTTGTTGCTTGGAAAATTGTTTGTTGWGATGAATGAGAAGGAATACATAGATTTTTCAAGTGTGTTGCCAGATCATTGCTTATAGAACAGTCTGGTAATAAAAGGAGAGTTGACAGATGAGAATTCAAATGGACCTGAGAACGAATTATTGAATAATGCCCCAGTTCCAGAGCCTGAAAGGCTTATTTCCAGGTTTTTTTTGGTTTTTTTTTTTTTTTAAATAATTGTTGGCTGCTTTTCCTGCTCTTAGTGACAGATCCTATATGAAAGTCTAATGCAGCTTTTTTTTTTTTTTTTTTTTGTTTTTTTTTTTTTTAAATAATTGTTGGCTGCTTTTCCTGCTCTTAGTGACAGATCCTATATGAAAGTCTAATGCAGCTCAATCTCAGGCTGAATTCACTTCTGTGTTACATCACTGGGCTGGAGTCTCTGTGATATAAAACGGCAGCGGGGAACCAGATCTATCAAACTTCATGTTTCCTGATAGCTGTAGCTGCTTAATAGATTGTTTGTTAAATAATTCAAGATGTTTTCATTAAGCTGAGTGATTGAGTCTTTTAAAGCCTTCCTTTTGTTCTTCAATCTCGCCAGGCAGTTGGTTGTACCTGCAGAGCTCAGAAAATCCAACTGAAGGAATTATTATTGGAAGCTTTAGGAAGTTGTAAAATCACTGGCTGCCAGACTCTGGAGGGGTGGGTTTGGGCTGGATCCTTGGATTTCTGTCCCTTTTTCTTATGGCTTCCTCTAAGTGCTGCACTCTTCTATCTGCAGCTTCAGAGTCTTCTCTTAGGCTGCTTTAAGTTCTTCTTCCTGCATATTAAAGGTTTATGTTTTCTAAAGTGCCTTTGCTTTTCCCCCAGTTTCCATTTCTCAAACTCTTGTCTATATATTGATATATGATAACAAATATCATGTACTGTTTTTTAATCAAGAAATGTTGAGAAAAGGTAGTGGGAGTAAAATAGGACTCTTCAGGGTAATTCAGGAGAGACAATAATGATTTTTGCTGAGAAATAAAATTGCTGCAAGAATTGCTGCCTGTGATCTGAATAGAAATGTGATAGTACCTGAAATTACTTCATCTCTGCTGCTGCTTCAGGAGGGATATCTATTAGCTGGGGATAATGGCTTGCAAAAAAAAAAAAAAGGTGGATTTCTTTACATTTCAGATTCCTATTGAATGGAATGTATCTTAGCATTCTAAAAAAAAAAAATATTGAATGAATGTCACTACCAGGGAGAGAACAATAGAACTGAAAGCAAAAATAACTCTTCCCTGAGCATCATCACAGAGCATTTGGATAATGGGTTGGGTGGGAGGAGAGAGTCTTAGCGCAGCGGGGARAAGGGAAAGTGCATTGTGCAGGTATCTCAAATAGTAACATAGAGCTGATCTAACTTGTGCCAATAAAAACAATAAATATGGGAAATACCTGGCTAAATGAGTTTTTATTTCTCAAACTAATCTATAGAACTACTGAAAAAYCAAGGAMATTCTTTACAGCTCTGTCATGAGGATCGGAGAATGGTTTATGATGAATGGAATACAGCATGAGGGGAAAATTTTACCTGAGATGCTTATTGTGGGAGGATTTTGTAAAGTTCTCSATCACATTACTGATTTGAGAATCCAGGCACGTGAAACGTGGTGCTGTGTTAGTGCACAGCAGATGGGAGAAGTCAGAAGCAGGTACAGAATCCGGAGGTTTGTTCCTTCCACCTCCATCTGCTTGCAGTGTTTTAAAAAGCTCCCTATTAATGCACGTGGCTGTGTGCTTTTATCCCAGCAGAGGAATTGGTCCAATGGCTGGAGGTCGCAGCCATTATTCCATAAATGATGGATAATATTCCCATATTATCTGGAAATGTCTCCTTGAAAATACTCCAGTATCATTTAGATGATGAGTCAATGTTGCTATTACTGGTYGCATAGGGAAAATCCTCAAATTATAAACGTTACTTAGTGATGAATGAAATTGAGACAAGCCAGTTATTCTTAGATTCAAACTCCTGGAATATACTGACACCTTTTCCTTCTTCCATCAGTCTATACTTGTGTTGTTATTAAATCAGGTGCTGAGTGTTGTTTATTTGGGTTAACCTTGCCTAGAGTGGTAATGGTGTGGTGTCTGCAGAGCTAGAGCTGATTTACTATTCTCAGAGAAGCAGATCTCCAGGATAAGTTGACACCGGTTGAGATTTTGAGTTTTTCATTGATTAAAATCAAGTCAGGTGTCATCTTTTGTGGCAGGAGAGATGAAACTAAGAAATTGCCCTGTTCTCACAGCCTTCCTTCACTTCACCATCAGAGATTCTTCTGTGTTTGTGCTTTAGCCAAGGAGGTGAAAGACTAAATAAGAATGAACAATTTCCAAYAGCAGAAATTTCAAGTGCTAAMAAGCAGGTGAATCCAGAGAGCTGCTGTAATGCCAGGTATGGTTTGATAAAAGATCCCTGAATCTTCTTGAATACTCATGTTTCTGGTGTGGAAAGAAAAGCTGGCATCGTACTGCAGCTCAACACAGAGACACAAGACATGTCTGAAGAAGAAATGGGCTTTTAAAAGGAATTGCAGAAAAAGCAAAGGAGAAAACCAAATGCCTTTGCTGCTGTTAGTAATCAAATTTTGGTACTTMTAAATACTGGAATTTGGTAGTAGACTGTCAGGGAGGGCCTTGTGAGCATCCTCTCAATCTAAGAATAAATGAATGGAGATGAAGGAAAAGCAGGAAAAGGCTGTGTGTGCATCAGAGTTGTCTAAAAGCTGTGCAGAAGTTGATGTTTTCCACTGCTAGCAGTATGAAATGAGTTGTAGGGTGGACTGTGCTCCCAGAGATGGATACAAGAGACTGTAACAAACAGTAATGTAAAAATACATTTCATACAGCAGTTCTKGAAATCTCTGCTTGCATCATCCAAATGAAACTAAAGGGAAAGTGATAATTTCGCCTTGCTCGTCCTTTGAGTCTTACTTTTCAGTCAGGATTTGTGAACATGTGCTATTGGGAAAAATATGAATAAAATTATTGATTTGCACAGCAAGACTCTTAACCATTGTGTAGCTGCCCATTAAACCAGGTCTGTTTAGCTGTGGTGTGGGAATCACATACCATTCATTTTGATGCTTTTATCAGTCTTAGAGGCAAATAAATCAATGCATCRTTAATGTGAAAAGTATTTATAGTTCAGTTAATACCTTTTTTTTTTTCTGGTTTTCTTTTGCATCCTACCCATCTTAACAGTGTTTGTAAAGTACTAATAGCCAGGATTTAAAAAGAAAACAAAACCAAGCAAGCACCTGTYGCTGTTGTACYGTGAATGGCGAGAAATTACRACACSAAAGTCCAGGTCTGGGGAGACTCGAGCGAGCGAGAGCCTCGTTTGTTAATTACAGACCACTTAAATAACTTGGTTTGTAAAGATGACAGGGAAACCATYGGTTCTTTGAACAGCCACCTCTTGTCCTATTGGCCAAAGCTCACAACACCTATTTCAAAATATTATTTCGATGTGTACCATAACAATTCTGCACARCAGACCCSASRTGCACAGACAGAGATAGTTTACAAAACCGTCTTCGCTGTTTCCATCTRGTCTGYGTGTGAAAGCAATGTTCTCACAGAATATTGAGAAAAAGCTGAAGAATTCCTCTGCTTTTAACTTTTTAGCATCCACAAACACCAAACTAGAAAACCTGCTTCTGGAATCCAGCAATAGAGACTTTTGAGCATTCTGGTGGACGAGGGGTATAAATTAGAGGGTTAGCCCTTGCCAATGCTCCCTCTGCACCRCCCTTTAATGGCAGTACTGCCACTTGCACAAATGCAGCGTGGTGTGTTTTTAAGAGCCAGTTGATGGGTATAAATTTTCCAAATGCCAGTAGGACAGGATGAGGGGGACAAGCCAGGGTTTTCTRTGCTGTGGGGAGCTGAAGTCTTATGGATGCTGAAAAAGCTCCAGCAGAGAATTTCTTCAGCTCTCTGCAGCATTTTTGTGAGAGTTCTGTCTTTCCCATGCAAGTAACTCAAAACAATGTCACAGTTTTGTAAACTTCTTGCAGCTGCGGGTTGTTTTGCAGAATTGTTATGGTTCTAACTAGAAAAAACATTCAGAGATGGGTGTCTTAGAACTTGACCAATCCCCTTAGGGGGTGGATGGCAAAAAACCAATTACCTTATGCCATTTAATATGCTTTGCACACTAACATATAAAAGCCTTCTGAGAGATCATTAAAGCGCTTCCATCTATCCCTGAGCCTGGACTTCGTGTCGTTTCTCTACTCGTCCGTGGGGAAAGCAGCGACAAAGTCTCAGCAGGACGCTGGCTGCGAGGGTTCGGTCCCGGGGGATGCCMGCAGCGCTGAGCTCGGGATGCGAAGCGCGATGCCGAGATGCCATCTAGTGAYAGCCGGCAGCAAGCTGTGCATCACAGCCCGGGCACAGAGCTGCGCTCCTCCTCTGCAGGGCTGCTCCTCAGAGCTGAAATTCCACCGTCATGTCACTCAGAAGTTGTTGTTTTTTTTTTCTGGAAAAGTGTTTTGCACTAGATTCAGCTTGTGCTGTTCTAAATGTGGGACGCTGGTGTCAGTGCCTTGGCTCTGGGTTTGCTGTGCCAGGGCAGACACTGCCCCTGCTGCCTCCCAGCTCACCCAGGCTCTCTGGTAAGCCCAAAATGTGCCTCTTGGTGAACTTGGTGCCGTAGTGCTCTCACCTGGCAGAGAACAGATGTAATAATGGTAGAAGAGAAGCTTTTTTGAAAATAGAACATTTAAATTTTTTCTTTTTAAAAAAAACCTACATTAAYTCAAACTTGTGAGTATTTGCATGACTTTTCCTGTTCGTTATYGAAAGAAAGATGGATTTATTGATTTATTTTTAAATTTCTGCTTAAAAATATCAGGTGCATAAAATGTCCAGGGTTTATCATCGGGAAAGTTTTTTTTACTTTTAGTAGCAAAGCACCAGTTTGGCAGAGACTGAAATGAGCTACCACAAGCAATCATCTGTGTTTTTTGCTGGTAATATATGTGGTTTCCTTGGAGAGAGTAAAATCTGGGAAAATCATGTCTGAGGCAGTTTAATTTTGTTCCAGAACTCATCTTTATTGTGGGTTAGGTGGGAGTGTGYAGTGACAGCATCCTCTTGGCCATATTAGCACGAGTACGGAGGAAAATATTCCTGTCTGTATAAATGCCAAATGATACCAGGTTTTACAGGATAGAATTCTGACACGTGAGAGTTCAAGTCAGCAAAGTCCAGCACATCTCAGATTCCTCTGGAAAATGGCTGTAATCATCCTCTTCTTATTTACTTACCAGAGAACAGAATGTTCTGATTCTCACTGCGCTTCTCCAAAACAGAGAGAGTGTGTGCAGATGGGGAGATGGCTGAAGGGGTGATTGGATAAATGTCCTCRCATCACAGAGCACTTGGATATTCCTCGTGTGAAGCATGTGAACAGTCTGCTGGGGAAAGGGCGGAGCGTTTGCTCGGAGATGAGCATTTGAGCAGCAATCTCTCAGCCCCAGAACRAGGATTTGTGGGTACCTGTTTAAACAGACGCATCTGAGTTTGGATATTTGAAACATAAACGCGAATTAGGTGCAAAAATTAAAAACAATTTGCAATCGCCACACGTGGGGATTCTGGCAGTCTGACTGTATTAAGGGTGAAGACCAAACAGCTGAAAATAGTGTGATATTGATCTCTTCCCTTGGCTGTTTGCGTAGTTCCACGGGAGCTGTGAAGGAAGTGCTTGTGTTGAGGGATAGATTTGCTTCTGAGGAGATGGCTAAACATYCATTTAATGCAGAATACTATTTAAAAAAAATGCAGGAAGAAATAAGCTCCCCAAGGCAATCTGTAGCATCGATGTTTTTAAAAAAGGAAGGGGTTATGGGAGTAATTGAGGCAATTGCAAGTTCTGCCTGTTGCTCATCAGTGTTTTCCAATTTACATCCTAAGAAAACTGCCAGGAATCTGCTGCCTAAGTGAGATGGAAAGTGTTGTTAAGAGCACAGCAGTGGTTGTGCTTGGTGAGAGTGGTGTGCACGATGCTTTATTCCAGTATGGCCAGTAACAGGTATTATAAACCTTTAGGAACAAGCAGATGTGCAAGAATCTTTATTGTGGTACTAAATTTCCCCAACTTGTGACCTAGCTGTAATGGCTTGTTGGAAATTGCCATTTTTTGCCTTTAATAACCTCTAATAAATATTCTTCCTATGTTTTTCTCTAAATAGGTTTTGAACCTGCACAGTTTTGGGCATTTGAGGTATTTTTAATTCTGTCTTTTGATCACTCAGTTGAATGGGGTTTCTGCCTCCTTRGGGAACATAWAAGTTTTTTACYACTACAGTTTTTGCTRCWGTTTTATTTTAAATTTACACACGRCAGTGGAAGAAATCTGCTGATTTTTCTCATATGTATACAAAAAGCCATAGCAGAATAATTCAGAATTACAGTCTGTGTCTAAGTGTCTGTTTAATGCCACATGATTTTTGATTATGTAAAAGCCACTGAAAAATCTCACATGAGTGAGTTGCCAGTGCAATGTTTACGGTGAGTTATAGCTGTTACTAATGCCAAATATTGTCAGAGTAAACTGTGGGTTTGATTAAACTGCTCTATAATGATGCTATCAAGGCCTCAAGCATCWGAAATATGGAAAACAAATGTGTGAAAGTACCAGCAAAGAGAAAAGTAAAACTGTGAGGCCTGAAGTGRATGTACCAGAGTGTGGGTGTTTGCTATTCCATCTTCATTAATAAAACGCTTCATGAGTGCAGCAACAAAATGTGAGTCACTGACATGAAGGCAAGGAGCTGGGACTTGAAAGAGATGGAAATCTGATCCAAGAATACCCAAACAATGGGAATGAATTGTGATGTTCTTTTACAAATGTGAGAGAGCTTGAAATACCTGGTTTGAAACAATTTTTTTTTTTTTTGTTAAATGGAGTCCCAACTCTAATATTGCTGGGAAATTCATTACCTACAATTGGACAACAGATCTAACCCCCAAATAGATATTTAAACACAACAACCAGTGAAACAAAGGATTAACAGAGGATTTTCCATAAGTGGGCTGTACAGCAGTGAAATGAGACTGAAAACCAGAATTATGCACTTAGAGAGGGAATTTGTCCCGGTAAGAGAAGCTCACATGGATTCCAGCTGCACCACGAGCAGTGGTTTGACCCTGGATCAGTGTGAGGGAAGTTTTGAGGTGAAAACATCGGTGGAGAAGGGGAATACACAGGGGGAAAAATGGCATCCCAGTGCCTCACAAGTAAACATTTTCTCTGTTACCTCCACTGACGTAAATATCTGAGGTGTTGAAAATCCATGCTAGTATTCACAATGCCTGTTTGCTCATTAAATGAATTAATTGCTGCAGAATACTGGGATGAATAATAAATATTGAATTGAACTCCCGTTAGCATCATATACTGTGGCTAATCTTCCCCCTCAGCTCATTGGGAGAGTGCAGGTGTAAAAGTTAATTAAAGTTAACTAAAGTCAAATTATCTTTTTAAGCTTGCAAAACAAGTTTTTCCTCTTTCAATCAAACCATGCTGTTTTCGTATTTTTAGTCCAGAATATAGAATTGGTATTTTTAAATTGAAAAAGTAGTATTTTTATTTAGCAACAAATTATAATTGTTATTTACCATAACTGGGAGAGAAGAGTCAATGTTTTGGCAAAAGTCTTAAAAGGCAGTACACAAAAAATGTGCAAACATTTTCATTTTTTATTAATATWTCCTGCTTTCTGCTTTTTCAAATCAAACTCCATGCAGAAATCTATTGTTTGGAGCACTGTTTTTAAAGACAGAAGGTGAGCTGACCCATTTGCCATCTGGATCTTTTGGATTTTTATACTTATAATATAATTAGGGACAAAAAAGGACTTGCCATGTAGCAACACATAACTAATGCCAGAGTTTAAGTGAGTTTCTTTTTCTTCCCCTCTCATAGAGCAGGTGCAACTTTGTCACCATGAGCTGGGCTGAGGCTGCTGCTGGACAAGGGGTTTTGTCCTGAGAGGCTGCCCTGGGAATTGTCACCCAGGGGCAGGTGACACAAACTTCCACAATGCCATTACAGAGCACTTAAATCACGGGATTTCCCCAGGCACWGAGAATTTCCAGTGACGTTTTTCACGGGAATTGCTCTGTGTGTTCTCTGCACAGCTACACGACTTGGGTCTGTAACAGCCCAAGGTCAAGGCCAAGYGCAGCCCAGCAGGGTTGGTAGCATCCCACTGGAGAAGGTGAATTTTCAATGCTTTGTCTGCCTCTAGTGTGCCTTAATCACTGGCAGTGAATATTTCAATATATTCTGGAGAGTAGAAGCCGCATTTTTCTTTACCTGCCTCGGTGTGTGTGGGAAATGCCCCTTCTGTGTGTGATTTTGGTGAACGACCCCAGCAGCAGACTCGGATGAAGTGTTTGTGAAAGACACATTTGTAGCCTTCAGGTGTTATGTCTCCTAATACCTTAAAAATATTTTAAGGCTACACTGTGTGCCTGCTGTTAATGTTGATTTCAGGACTCTTTTTATCTTTTCTCCTGAGTCCTAAATATGTCTTTGTGAAATCCTTTAGCCCTGAACTGACATCTCTCTTCTTCTCAGTTAAAAGTATTCAGTTGAAAGAACTGGGACAGAACCATTGCCACATAAATATTTCCTACATTCTCTGATTAAAACTCAGGCGGAAGCCAGGCATGTTTGGATATCCTCTATCCTAACGTGTAGCCAGGGGCCTTTTACTGCTCCATACAAATTGGACAGCTTTTATATGTTGTAGGAAAAATATTGTAGCTAAAAAAAGTAATTTGTTGCAGCTATGCAACGTTTGCATTGGGCTTTGTGCACGTGCAGCCAGTGGTTTTTGGTTTCATGGAAATATGGCACTTGAACCTTCCAGGTTCTTGTTAAGACTATTAAAGGAACTGTCGTGACTCACACTGTGGTGATGGGTCATTGCAAAAAGTGGCTGTGATTGGTGATTCTTGTGGTGTTTGTGGTCATCTGGAAGAAAGTTGAGCAATTTAGAGAATAAAGTCTCTGTGCTCTTGTGTATCATGCAATCCTACAAACCCATGGGTGTCATCTCTCCACACCTATGAACCAGGTAACCCTTTTGATTGTGTTTTGGGTTACAAAAAGTAAATTATTCTCCAAGACAAAACCATGAAATGACTATCCAGTCTCAGGGGTGTTTGCATCTCAGAATTTTACCCAGTTAAGCCATCAATACACTGGCAAACTGCGTCTCTTCACTCAGGTTCATCTGTGTGAGAAGTATTGTATGAGAAGGGCTGTTATTTCAACATTTGCTCTTTGTAAAGGCTTGACAGGGGCCTAAAAGGCATCTATTCTGCTTTAGGGTCATGGACTTCATTGAAATGGGCTTGTGATTTGTTTTCCATTCAGGGTTCTGCCTTTCTGAACATTTCCCCTTTGCTGAGGGACTCTGTTAGGAAATGCATTTGAACGAAACAAAACAGATGGATAGGCTACAACTTCATTCATTAAGCCAGATAAAGCCGTTTTCATGCTCGTATTTTTCCCCCTTTAAGTTCAAATTCATATTTTATTTTTCATAGGAAAAGTTATATGTGTCCTTGAACCCAAACTAACAACCAAATCTGACGGGGGAGATCCCTTCTGCTTTTAATACGCTGGTCCCAGCGTTCTGGATTATCCAAGTCACGGACAGTTAATGCAGATGTATTTGCTCTCTAGACCTGCAGGCATCGGGGCGAAGTTCTGCTTGGTAATCAGAACACAGTATCACTGTTTTCTGCCCATTCTCATGTTATCTGTGCATTATTAGCAGTTCCTGAGCTGGTGCGTGACTGATTTCCCAGTGAATCCGATTTCCATGTGCTGCTCTGCCTAACCCACGCTGCTGTGGAGCAGATGCTTGTTCTGCTCTGCAGCACCCAAGTCCAAAAGGTGGCATTTGCCAGGATTATCCCAGGTCTCTCTGAAAAGTCGTGGAATTAATTAATTATCTTTGTTTAGGAAGCTGGCCAGTGTATAAAGAACGGTGTGAAATATCCCATTGCCACTTGTGTAGGAGTTGTAGGACAAACCCCCTCTGCACAAGAACACCAACCAGTTGTGGTGGGAAGTCCCAGCTGGAGATAACTGGAGGTGTACAGAGTACATCTTCTAAATGAGTAGAATAAATGGAAATCAGGTAAAAACTGATAAGCAAAGCAAGTGGTGGGATCTCTGTTTTTGAAAAGGGGATAAACATCCTCGCCAGTGAATGTAGTTAAATCGCTGTGTCTCCTTTACAGAAGTGAGCTGTAGACAGAGAAGCTTCTGCCACAGACATTGGGTTATCAAAGACTCTCTCTTGGCTGCTACAGCTTCAAAAGTCTTATCTGCAGCTACAACCCCATGGAACCAAACCAAGGCATTAAAATGTTTGACGGTGTTTGCAAAGGCCTGGATTTCGTATGCTCTATTTGGCCTTCTTCCCACTGTGAGTGATATAACTGAAAGTGAGGAGTAGAGATGGAGTAGCTTTGCAGAGGTCCTGTTCTCACATGTGGATGCCCTTTCATCTGGTTCCATCCCCCTGTGATTTTCTTTTTTAATTAATTTCTGAGTTATCTGAGGAATGGTACCTTGAAAAGGAAGTCAGTTATCTGAAGTTCAACTGCTAGGAAAACATAGATTTTAACATCTTTTTCCACTTCATCTGTAACAGAATCTCTATGCTATCAGGCAGTCCTTGTGGACAAAACCTTGTAAACCTCCTTTATTTTCCCAAGATTAGACAGGGGAACTCAGGTTTCGCAAAGTAAAATGTTTACCTGTTCCATGTTTTTATTAGAGTGGTTTTTAGGTCTGTCCACCCCCAGGTTTGGCTGTAGTGATGTGGAATGTACTTTCCAGAATGAACAACTGTGAAATCCCCAGTAATTATAGTAAAATCCTGTAATCTGCCCTTGACTTCTAATAGCAAGATCTGGTTTCACCAATTCCTGATTAGCTGTATTAGCAGGCTGGCATAATTTCTACAGGCAAATTTGCTGTCCCTCTGATGATAAATGGAGCTGCTCTCCCTTTACTTAACATGTTCTCCCTGGGGACTATTACGGTGTCAACAGCATTTTGAAAAATTGCTGCAGAAATAATGAGGACAGGGAAGTATGTTTGTGCCCATTTCATTCATCCACTTCTGTCCCTTTTTCACTTACTCTGTAGCCCTCTTAGTCTTGCCCAAACTGCTTAAAGAAGGAAAGTGCTGGAAGGTTTATTTCCAGTGGTATTTCTCCTCTATTGTTTTGTTTAGAAATACCAGCTCAAGGTCGGATTAATTGGGATGGAGGAGGAAAGATTTTTGTCTCTTGATTTGTAAGAACTTACACCTGATTATTTTTGCAGAGCATTTATTTTCGTGTGTTGGGTAATCTCTGAATGCTCAGTGCCATCAGTACTGCCAATTGTTCTGCCTTACAACGAGGAAATCACATAAATGTAGCGAGGGAGAAAGAATATTTATTTTCTTTTTGGCCAAGCAAAGCATTGCAAATGCAAGAGCTTCTTTTCTGAATGTGATGGTGCTCTTTTGTAACACAGAGAGACTGTCGGGGGGTCATGTGTATCTTTTTAAAGAGCTTTTTCAGGGCACTTAAATATTCTGTATTTATTCAGAACTTTGAAGGTTTAGGATTGAGTCCAAGAGCCACAGACTTTCCCAGTGCATGTTGTGCATATGTTTAACCTTCAGCTCAGACCCTTTTTCCTCTCAAAGACCTTCTATTTCAAGCCTTGGAGCTTGTGTTCTGTATGTCCCCTATGATCCAAAAAAAGTGCCTTGCTGCTTTTCATGATGTGTGGGTCCTGTTTGTCTATCACATTTCTGCTCCAATACATCAAGAGCGAGACTGTGATAAGAGTTTGCCCTCCTCAGGCTCTGAGCCCCTGCTGTTCCCAGTGGCTGGAGTTCAGCTGGGGATCATTGGAATGACTCTGACAAGGCTGCACTGGTGACACCAGGGCAGGGCTCTGGGGCTCTATAGCCCCCCCAAAGACATTCCTTTATGATGGCTGAACCAGTCTTACAGTGAAACACTCAAGTGATTCAAAATTTATGACTACGGTGTGTAAGGAGTACGGAGAATTTTTATTTTGCAGTGTTTTCTAGCTGAAGAGCTTAAAATAATTTACTTAAGCATCAAAATATTAAGGTTAATTCATTTTAAAAGGGGGTAAGAGCAATACTGTAGCACAGCAAGCCTCTAGCATGGGATATTGGAACGAAAACCTTGATGCAAAACACAGCTCTCTTGCTTGTGTCAGGGTTGTTTTTACAGCAGGTTTCACACTTGCTTTTTATGGATTGTACAATATCAGTCATCCCTCTCCCTATCAATACCTTCCTCAGACGCTTTAAAATATTTTCTGTTCCCCAGTGGGTACTTTCATGTTCTCATTGGGCTATTTCCCTAAGAGTTGGGGTGGAACTACAACTTGTCCTACCAGGGTAACAGCCCACCCACCTTCTTTGATCTCAGCCTTAAGGAACTTAATGAATTTGTGATCCCTCTGATCGTATTTTGGGGTAAATGATGACGAATCTATCTCTTTCCGTGGTACCACTGCMAAAATGCCTTTTTCTCCAGCCACTGGGGTATGAGTCCTGGGTGGGTGTGCATCCTCCAGGAGTGGGAAGGGCACAGGCAGACAAACTCAGACTTTACAATTGTATTATAAATGATATATTTTGAATACAGTATGTATGCTGAAAAGTATGTACTCAGCTCAGGGTGTTTGGGTTTATTCTTTCCCGTGTGTTTGTGAGAAGGTGAACACGTCGAGAACGGAGGTGTGGGCCTTGCTGTGTGTGGCTGACAGCATCGTTCCTCCATGTCCTTGGTCATGCAGCTACGGAGCAGTGCCAGGGAACTGGGCTGAAAGCAAATGTCAGCTTCCACAGGTGTGAGATGAGCSTCTGCAGCTGTTCCCTGTGTACTCAGGTGTGGTGCTTACCCTGGGAGTAGCACAAGCGAATGGAAAACTCTGGGGCTGCACTGTGGTGGTCACAGTTCCAGCTCTGCAAGTCTGGCTGGCCACTCTGTGGTTAGCCTGAAAGACACAGCAATCATCAGAGACATAATTTAGTGTTTTTTTTTTTTTTAATGTATTATTTTTAAACCAATTGAATAAAAATAAGTGCAGATCCTCATGTTTTAAAGACACTGACAAGTATTGTTATACCGCTGACCCTAATGAAGCCTCTTAAATGCATCTTTATGCATCTTTTCAAGGCATATCACTATTTCCCAATATCAAACATAACCTTTATAACAAATATACAAACTGAGGACCTCGTAAGGCTGGTTATTCTCATGATGCAAATTTCAGAGCCAATGGAACCCATTAACAAGATTAGCAATGCAAAAGGCAAGGTTCAAGGCAAGGAAACAATCAAAGCTTTTCTGAAGGTAAACCTTTGTGTTATTGTGGTCCAGCTATGTGCATAATATGTTTTCTTTGGTTTCTTTTCTCCCTTTAGAATAAATTGACGTCGGACAGAATGCTATTTATCTAGAGGAAACCAGCGTTTTAGGAGAGAAACTAATTCTTAGGGCACGTGTTTTGCTTTTTAGAAAGCTATGATTTCTAATCTATTGCAATATTAAAATAGGCAGCTATTTAATAGTTCAAAGTGGTGAAAGAAAAGAGTTTGCTCTTGAATAGGAGCATTTATGATTACAGAGGGTATTTTTTTTTTTAATATGAGGAGGGAACATGCAGGAGAAAGAGAATCTCAGTTTGCAGAAATGGAACAGTTTTCAGTGAGGGCAATTATGCCTTTAATTGACATCCACTGGCAGTCTTGTTATTGCATTTAGGCCATGACAAGGGTCTTTAACCAGTGCACCTTGAGCTTTTGTCTTCAGTCACCACTGAAGTCTGATTTCGAAATTATGTTCTCCTTTTACAAAGGCTTCATTCTTTGAAGGTACTTGAACATGCTGAAAAGATTGTTGAAATTTTGGATACCACCATGAATTAATTATGGTGTGTAGGATGTGATGCAGTGGTGCTGCTGTGATGTTGCTGCTGCTGAGTCTCTGTTATGAGCAGTTTCATTGTTAATCTCTGCTTTTTACTGTTTTATCAGTTGTCATTGTAACTTCATCTTGTAAACACTTCAGAGTGATGAAGTTATCTTGCTTTTGGGGCTTGGCACAACTGGGTTTTGATTCTTGAGTGACATAAGACACTAAAAGACTCAGAATGTTATCAGGAGACACAGATGCTCATTTAAAGGATTTTTTGCCCTTGCTTATTCATACTTTTATTCACTTGCTCTGCTCTTTAGGTGCTGAGTTTTGAATCTTTCCCATAGCATCTCTGGACCTCTCTTCAGTGTTTGACCATATTGCTGATTAAATTTGTTTTCTTTCTTTCTAGTCAGAAGTTCCTGCCTGTTCCAGGCTGTGTCAGTACCTCTCATTGCTGTGCCCCTGTGCMCAACCCTGCCTCTCTTTCCCAAACACTGCCTTTAGGGAGCTTCCACCTGTTCCCGGGGCTGAACCATCGCAGTTCTGTCACTGCTCAGTCCTCAGTGCTGCAGTCCCTGGCATCTTCACGGGCTCTGCTGGCCCTGCTCTGCTGTGCCAATGTCTGCCTTGGACTGTGAGGCCCCAAACTGGGCACACGTTTGGTTTCACAAGTGCTGAACACAAGGAAAGGGTCATTTCTCTCAACCTCAATCTTGCCAGGTCTTTTGACACCCTCCTAACAACCATGAAAACATTGAAGTTTGCTTTGCTTGCCAGTCTTGAGCAGCCAGGCCTGTCACGCACAGTGACAGCTCCCAGAATCACTTTGCTTTTTTACCTTTATTAAATTTTTCTCTTGAGACAGTTTCTGGTCCCAGCAGTTGTTGGAACACTTGAGATGTGGACCCAAGAGTTCAGGGGGCAAAGCCAGCTAGAGGTGATCTTTAATCTTGCATAGATGGCTTTCAAGGCAGTTGCAGCCCCCGTGGAATTCTGGAGATGCAGCACTAGAGATCCCTTCCAGGCTCTGGATGAGTCCTCTCCTGTGAGGTGTGGGGTTTGTGCCTGGCTGGCAGACACTGAGAAGTGCCTGGCAGCATCTTTGGTGGCGTGGTCTTCCTTGCACTGACTCTTAGAGGCAAAGCACCAAAGTAACCCCGAGGTTCAGWAATGTCTCTCCCACCAATTCCGTTCCCTCAGTCTGTTCATTTTAAGCAGAGCTACCTGTTCAGCCCTGCATCTGTCTTTTCTCAGCATGGCCCTTATTTCTGGGTTGGGGTGTTCAAATAAGCTGGAGCAGGAAGGTAAATAATACCAAGTAGCCAGTTCAGTGCTCAGTGCCCCAAGGGCTTTTTCAGTGTTTCATCAACATGAGAAAGAAGTGGTTATTTCTGGAAAGTCTATGTGCACATATGTGTATGGGTGTAAACTAGTCTTGTATTATTCTGTGCATGGGGAATTGGGTGTGGGTTAGGATTGATTTTGTGTCTTTTTACAAGACTGTTGTAGTGACAAAGGGAACATTTCAGCAATGTGTTAATACAAGCTTTAAGTCCTTTTGTGTATTTTTTGCTGTWAAAGAACAAAGTTAATGAAGGGAGGTCATCTTTGGGCAGAGACTGAAAAAGCTGATGTGAGGTGATGCATTTGGTTATTTTTGGTGAAGTTGTGTTAAGTGAATTACCTTCAGGCTCAGAAAGATGCACCGATACCTCTCACAACGTACAGAGGCTTTCTGTTTCTAACAAAATCCAAATATATATTATTGATTTTGGGAAGTGCTGAGCTGCCATATTGCAAATACAGAAATATTCCAAGCCAGTTCAATTCTGCCATAAATAACACAAAAATTTTTTTTCTTTGCAAGTGTGGGAGCTCTCAGCTAACTTCCCCCTTTTTCCCCCCCATTGCACTGCTTGTAGTTTATCTCTATTTTTTACCTACATAACATGCAAGTAGTGCCAGAGGCTGCGGCACCRCGGCTGCTGCTGGTGTCAGGTACCAAAGCAATAAAGGACAAGCCCTGGATGGCRGAACTCAGCCGCTCGCATTACTTGCAAACTGCTGCCAAGGAGCGCTTGGAGCTGCCGAGCAGGGAACATTGGCACCGCTTCTCTGTTCTCTCCCTGTCAAGAAGCAGCAGCTTGACAAAAACAAAAGGGAGATCTGGAAACAAAACACGGTATTCCTGACATCGCCTCAGCAATTTTCAGTCTTCGTCTGCCGCGCTCTTTGTGGGAGCTCTCTCTGCGTGCTGCTGGGACGGGCTGCAGCGGGGTGACTCTGCTGTCTCAGAAGCACCCAGGAGATCTCCGGCCACCATCCCCAGCACAGCCACCACCACACTTGGCTGTCCTTGGGAAACCGCGCTGAAGAGTTTCATCGCCGCTGGCTTTGGTATATGGTACCTTATTTAAAGCTCAAACCCAGCTGCTCTCCTTCTCCTTCTCTCTCTCTCTCCTTCTGCTGTTGGGAGATCCGAGGTGTTTGCCCTGGAGAGAGCAGGCTGGGAGCAGCTTCTCCATCGCCTGGGTACACCAGTGGCCACTGGTCCCACTCAGAACAGARCTGAGAGGGAGCAGATTTAAGCCACTACTTGGAAAGCGCAGAGTTGAAAAAGCACTGCAGCTTCCTGCAATTAACCGTGGAGGAATTAATTATAGTGGGGAGAAATCCATCCACTTTTGAGTTTCAGGAATGATTTTTAAATGTGGAAAAGGATGTTAATCACCACAGTAATGAATTTGGGAGCCTTATTTAATGCTGCTAGCTGCCTGGATAAACAATACTGCACAATGTTTGTCTCTCAGTCCATCACTCAGTTGTTCTCACTGTCTCTTTCTCTCTCTTTTCCCACAGCGTGATATTTTTGTGTTTCAAAACAAAGGCTCTCACTTCTTTCAGTGTGAACCTTTAAACTATGCCAAATGTAAATTTGCCTACGAAATACTCCACTTCTCTCAGAGCAGAATGGCAGTGTATTGTTTTCTAAAGAGCATTTAAAAGTGCACTTTGATTTCAGGAGCAATTAGACAGCTAATTTTGATCCGAGTCAGTTGAACACATAGACCCTGTTCTGCTCTCAGTGTACCTGCCCTGCCTTTCCCAGATCTTATTGTCCTCTAGGAGTGGTAGAACTTTTGTTCTCTTACCTTTCTCATAGCACAATAAAGCTAAGTTTGCCTTTATTTTGTTTCTTTCCCTGCAGCTTGTGATTTATGAGAGCGAAAGGATATGGCAGTGGCTGTCTCCCCAAAATTCCAATTTTTCAGCTTTCTGAACTTCCAACATTCTGAAGATGAGCAAATAGTGTTTGCTCAAGTTCTCTTTACTCTGCCTGTTGTTCTAAGTCTGAATGTGGAACAGAAATCCATGATAAAATTCGAGTCCTTGGATTTAAATTAAAGGTACTACAGTTGAGGAATCTAAATACTTTGCCAGGGATCTTTCTATTCAGAGGCTGGTCCATGCATACTGGGAATGCTTTCTGCTTTCCAAGTGGAATTTATTATGTAGTGGCTGGAATTAGTGACYATTAGTGGAATTAATAACTCTCGTTATTAATGTAAATAGAGAGTATTTCCCCTGAAGGGACCCTAAAGTGTTTCAATACGTTAGGACACATGAGCAGGATCTTTATGGAAAGACAAAACAGGTACAAGGAATCTTTAGCAGGAATCTAAAGCAGATTAAACACCCCTCAAACCAACAAATTGTAAAATATGATGGCAGCAATTGTTGTCTGCTGAAATTGAGAAATTGGTAACGATGAACCCAAGTTCAATTTTGATTTCTAGGGCAGGGTTGATACAGTTCTATGGCAAAATGGGATTTCCAGCTCTCTGCAATGAAGCCCTCAGGAAACTGGCAACATTTTACCCAGCAAATGCAGTAACTGCTCACCTTTCTGAACAAGGCAGTATCCAGCTGCACACCTTCCATCTGCACACATCAGCCTGGCCAACATTTAAAAGGTCTTTTCTTTCTCTGTTTTTTTCTCTTTAAAATTCCAAGCAGGGGGACTGTTAGCAAGACGGATCTCTAGCAAAGTATATTATATAATGTGCAATATAAGGAAATATTTAATTGGCACTGCTTTTTAAAATGCCTGGCAGTCTCCAGACATTAATTTGGCAAATGCCTAAAGCCTGAATAATATTTCTCCAAGCACTTTAAAAGCCAAGGGAGCACAATAGGAAGATCTRGACCATTAAAACAGTTAACTCAATGTTTTAGTATTTGAACAGTAACAGAGCTAAGGCAGGACTAAAATTCTAGGATCGTTTCAAAGTATCTCTGTCTCATTTCCCTTTATAGCCTCATGCAGATGCTAATCCATCATGTTATTTTGTAGGACCTCAGAAAGTTTAAAGGTTGTTTAGTTGGTGGAAGTGCTCAGGGTGATTACGCCTAGTTTGCTTATTCTGCACTTTTTAAAATAAAACAGTAACATTTTATGCCCAGTAAGCTCTATTACTCCTCATTTGTTTGTAATGCTTCGTGTCACACGCAGGTGCCAGGTACCTGGGTTATTATTCATTTTTGAAAAATGCTTAGCGCTGTTCCTCGCGCTGCCTCCTGCAGCAAACAGGCTCTGATTGATGGTGCTCACAGCTACCCAAAACCACCCCGCCGCTGCCACTGCTCCTGGGCAGCCTGAGCAAGAGTCTTCTCATTGCTGGGGTGGATTTTGGGAGTCATGGATGTATTTTTCATTAGGAAAGTTGGGTATATTCAGCACCTTATTTTTGTGTAGGTGTCATTTATAATTAAAGTGGTCAAAATATTTTATTAAAGGATTTATAAGAGCATTATCTAGGATTTAGAGCATATTTATTGAATCAAAGAATACATTTTATAAATTTTGGCTTGTTAGGTGTAACACAGTTTATTAGATCGTGTATTAACAAACTCCAGATCCTGTAATTCACCACGTAGGTGTTTCTTCTTTAAGCACGTGAAAACAAGCAGTGATGGGTAGTGAATGAGAGTCACTAAGCTGAGACTCTAACTATTGATTGGCATCTCTTTGTCTCTGAGACTCTAGCTATTGATTGGCATCTCTTTGTCTCTTGATGTGCTGGTTGGGATTGAGAAGGGGTTGATTTTCCCACCAGCCTGCAGCAAACAGCGTAAGTTAAACCCCAAAACTGGGAATTGTGTGCGTGTTATGAGAATGAATCAGTACCTGGGATAGAAACAAACTCCTGCTCTGGGGTCGAGGCCAGGGCTCGGGCAAGCTGCAAATATTAGGCAATACAATTTCTTTGTTTGTTTAGCAAGGCAGCTGTTGCTGCAGGGAGCAGAGTGAGGCCTTCTTTAGCATTCCTGAGGAAGACACTCACAGGTGCTGTTTGCGCCGGCGCAATGCGGCCTCCTCGTGTAAAGGGCACCTGTGGTTAAATTTTCAATGCTGAATCCATTAGACCTCATTAGCGGGGTGGAGAGCTTTGAAGAAAATCAGGCTCGATTATTGCTGTATTTTCAGATGCTGGGAGAGGTAATCTTTAAACCCCATTGCTTTGTTAAAGCTGTTGTTGTAATGGTACAGAGCTTTTTGCTCTCACTGCCTTACAGTAGTGGGGAAGTTTAAGGAGTGATGACATGCAGTRWTCACACAAGGGCATGGCTCCGCACACAAGATGGAGAAGTGCAAAGCCTTWATTGCACAGTGAATATTCCCTAAATACCAGCACCCAACAGGATATCACATCATATAAACAGGAAAGATGTTCACCTCAGTGTCCCCCAATCACCTGGGGTAGTGCACAGACATTGCCTATTATGGTAACAGGTAAACAATACCCTRTAAGGTCACAAACTAMAATTATCACWTCTCATAGGCCMAACACTGTCCAGAAACCCACAATCCTCTCTCAGCCCATCCCTGGTGACCTGGATGCACTCCCAGGGTCCAAGAAAGAGGCTCCCTCTCTGGCCCTCAGGGCCTATCTCTCTTCCAGCACATAGTGCACCCCAACAATGCCAGGTTAAAGTGGAGCAAGGTCAGAGGGTGAGTTATTGCTCCATAGAATGATGTAGATGTGGTATTAACTCGTCATCTCTTAGTTTATTCCAGTGGTGCCACTTTCCCTGAAGCCTCAAAGCCAAGTCTTTATTGCTGAGGTGGTTTTTGTCGGTCCTGTGACGTAATTGTGGCTGGGCACCCAATTTCATGGAGCAGCCTTGCAGGAGGAATGGGCTCTCTGATGGGTTTCAATGGGAAGTTTGGGGACCAGAGGGAAGGATAGGCTGCCCCATGCCAGAGACAGCCTGTTCCCTTCAGTTCCTTGCATAGCAGGGATCTCTCCTTGCTGTAGGGTTGAGTTCTATATCCCTCTTTAAAATGTTACCACATGCTGTTTAAAATGGAGCTGTTCCGCTTATTCTTTTATTTTATTAGAAAGAATGTGGATAAAGTTGCTAGGAACAATCATTGACTAAACTGATGTGTAGGCAGCCACGGAATCTCCTTTAGCCTCTTGTGCTCCCAAAGTCTGGATTGGTACGGTCACCTCTACAGTGCCTCATCTGTGGGCAGAAACTAATTGAGGCATTCATGAAAACACCTATCAGAGAGCAACATCTGTACCAGCAGCTGACAGGCAGGAGGGAGGGGAAAAAAGGAAACAGGCTGTGCGGGGTGCTGGGTTGTGAGTTTTGATTATTTACAGCATTTTCTTGAACTGGACATGGTCCCATTCATGAAATGAATAGAATAAGAACCATTTGTGGTTATTGGGCAATGCTTGAACAAGAGAGCAGAGATTTTTGTCTTTAATTCTAGAGCAGTTCTACCACTTTAGGGTGTGTTTATATGAGGTACTATAAGAGATGTGAGGAAAAGCAAGGGGGAAAATTTTCAGGCCTGTTCCTGAGAGGGAACAGACCTGCATTTAGATCCCCTGATACACTTGGCCTACTTTCCAGTAGCAATGCCTCAAAGTCCATTAAAAAAGCTGGGCTTAATGTCTGTAGGTGAAAACTGAATGTGGTTCTCCTTCGAAGAGCTGAGGAGCAGCAGTGCAGCAGCTCAGGCCGTTGGCTGAGACCTCTCTCTGCTCTGTGTGAAATGGTGAGTGCTCAAGTGAGTCACTTGCAACCTGGGAATACAGATTGTGGTCTGTGTTTCTGATGGTTGTGATCATATTTCACTTGATGATGAACTTAATCAGTTAGGAGAAGAATCCTGACTAGTGGTTTCAAATAGTTCCATTTTCTCCAAGTGGGAATCAGGAGCTCTAGCTGATTTATCTGCCAGTTTGAGATACTGAATTCTTGAATGCATTTCCTTCTGGCTCTCAGGGTAGTGAAACCACTGAACCCTTCAGGACTAACAGTCTCTTGTCATGAGTAGAGACACCCACACTACCACTGCTCTTGTGATCAGCCATGGAGAACCAGAATTCTCATGGCAGCAGGGATTTCAGTAGTGTTGAACACAGAAGAAACAATCCCTGTCGACACAATTGCTTCTGGGTTCTTTAGAAATGGATGCTTGCAAAGGGATCCATTGAATGGGTAATTCTTAAAGCCCAGTTCTTCCCCAAAGTGCAGTTGTTTCGCAGGCAGAGTGTGTTTGACTCCCGTGTCACGCTGCTCAGCCTCCTGAATCAACCTCTGCTCYATGTGGTGGTGGTGGCTCACGCCTGACCATCAGCCTGTGTTATCATAACTAACACTCAGGACTTAAAACAGAAATGAAGTGATGCCTCTCATGTCCCAGAAGCTCTGTCACACTGTGGAGCAAGCTTGTAGTCTCAAGTCTTTGCTGTATTCACAGCTAACAGACGTTTTTTTACCAGGTTTCATTACTTTTTTACATACACCATACACAGAACATGTTCAAAAGGACTATTGAAGCCAAACTGATAAAACAAGCATCTGTAAATTGTCACAAATTATGCCCTGGGATGCAAACAGTGCCAGCAAGGGTGGATGAGGCTAAGATATATCTAGAAGGGTGATGATAGAGATTAATTCCATACAATGGGAGAGATACCACGCTGGTCATACCTGTTGCTCACCTGAAGCCCAGACAAAAGGGAACAGAATGGCAACTGGAATTCTGTAGGGAAGGAACAGCTTAAAACCTGACCTGAGAATGTCTGAAGTAGAGTAGGTAAGAAAGCAGAGGGTTTGGTTGAAGCTGAACAAAGCTCAACAGGACTTTGTGCAGCAGATCCTGGTTTTAACACACACATCAGGCTCACCACACACCTCCCAAAAGGACTGGCAGTAATGTCCCTGCATTTTGAGGGTGCCCTTGTGTGTTCAAAGTGCATGTTTCCCTGCATGCCATCTGCATTAGCATTTTAAATGTTAGTCTCCGTAAAAAAGCCTGTATGGTACATTTTTAGCTTACAAACGAGGCTCTGAGTTAGGGCAACGTTCACCTGGAGGGTCATATATTTCATGCTTCATTGCTTTCTGCTGGTGATTTCCGAGGTAATCTGCAGTGTCTCTGAGAGAAGGTGCCAGTTACTGTGCCATGATTGCTGTTTGGGGAAGTGTGCTGTTAAAATGTCTGTCTGGCAGTCAGATTAACCACAGATTTATATGCGTTTGCTGAGAAAAAGATTTGGCCTTCTAAATCCTGATTTCTAATTGGAAATAAGCAGGATTTTATACTCCCCTCCTCCTTTCTTTTTTTTCCCCCATGAAACAAGAAGAATAAGCTCAGATATGTGCTGATATTTACTGGGATCCTTTTGTTACTTGGTAGTGCTCTTTTATAATTTAGGTGTTTATTAGCCATCTCCTGCGGGTCCATGTATTCCTTCTCCCTTGATTGTTTTATTTCTCACGAATCCCTGAAAAAAATTCTTCCTTTTACTGTTTCTCTGCTGTGTTTCTTCTTCAGTATCAGTTTATCAGCTGGAGATGCTTATTATGTTATTTAAGTGAGAAACTTCTTGCCATCTCCATGGAACTCTAAGTCTTCTTCCTGGAGTTAGAACAGGTTTACCTGTGGCCTGGTCTCTTTTCTCTACAGCCAGCACTGCAATACTGAGAAACAATAGTTTTCTCTGAAAATTGAAACCTTTTCTTACTCCTCTTATTTTTCATCCATCGGTGAAACTCTCCTGAAAGAATTGCTGTATTTCCAGAATAGTTCCTTATTTGACTGCATCTCTTTTCTCCCCTGAAACACTGGTCTGGGTTAGAGTTTCCCATCCTTCCACATGATAACCTTTCCCTTAGTTTTGCAGCTTTTCCCCAGGCATCCAGGACATGCTGTGTAATCTGACATCTTCTGTTGGGAAGGACATTTCCCAAACCAGTCCTGAAAACATTGTGCGTTCAACTACAGATATTTTCATAAGTACAGTTTTTTACTGTAGTACATAAGTACTCTTTTTTAAAGAGAAGACAAATGACAAAAGATTAAAAAAAAGAAAAAAAAGAAGCAGCCTATACTTCATATACCTTTGAATAAATACACTAAATAGGCAGGAGGAATCAAGTCAAAACTATTAGATCCAAAGAGAAAACAAACCCAGGAGAAGACCAGAGAAAAGCAGAAAGGGCAAAAGGAACAGATGCTGAAACAGTGGTGGTTTAGTATTTTTGTTGTTAATGGTTTGTTTAATCATTTAATTATGTTCTAAATATTTTTGTTCTTTTAAATTTGGCTTTTCACCGTCTTGAAGTCCTTTAGCCAATAAAATCTGGGGCATGGAGTCTGGTGTCTTTCTCAGAACCAAATCAAAAAAGAATACTTTTGAATTATAAATATTTCCTCCAGAACCCAATGAAAATAGATGYGTTTGTCCCTGGTGTCACGTCTGTCAGCCTTGTTGTGATCTAGTCACCGAAGGGGTCTGCAGGGACAGGCTGTCTCTGCCATGGAGAAGCAYAGCTCCCACAGCACAGCCCAAAGAACGAGAAGAGAGGCTGCTGTCAGCTGCACTGAGCCTTGCAGAGGAGTTCACAGCAAAGGGACTGTGGATGTGGGGGCATCAAGAGAGGAGTGGGAGGGTAAAACGTGTCACGAGGTGAAGGGTAGGAGACAAAGATCATTAGAACTGCCACGTGCTCCAGCCTGTCAAAGTTTTACAAGGGAAATATTCAATATTCTGGGAACGTATCGATAGCGAAGCACAGGACTTGATGGGGCTCATAAAGAAATCTTTTGTGACACTTTTCCTGATAAAAGCTTTTCTCAAACCACGCACCACAAAACGCTGGGCTGCAAAGGGACTAGAGCCTCTTCCAAGCTCTTTGCAGACTTTGATGGAGATGACATTGCAGACAAGAAAAAAAAAAGGCTTCTGACATGCAGAGGCTTTTGGTCTTTGAGTGTTGTACTGACTGAATGACCTTGTGAAAAAAGGAGAGTGTTCAAAACAAGATCTGTAGGTGGATGCTCTGCTTGATATTTGCAAGGTTGTGGGTAAAGCAGGTACCAGGACTATAAGTGCATTTGGCATTTTCCTACTTATTTGGTTTGAAACTGAAGCAAAAGGACATGTTTAGGAATTTTTGTAAAGTCATTTTAACAAAAAGTAACAGTCTGCAGAATTTGAAACCATAAACAGTAGAGAACTTGCCACAGTGACACTCCCAGCTCAGAATGCTTTAAAGTAAAGTTTAGAAGTCGTGAAAGCACCCGCTTTAGTCTGAGTATTTCCAAACTGGCACATTTTTTCCCCAAGTTGATTTAATTACTCTATTTTGAAATTTCAGTTCAATTTAGATACACATTTAAAAGTAAAAGTGAAATAGAAGTCAAAATCATATCAAAACTATTTAACAAAGCATGATTGACTTAAACCGACAAGTTCAGTGCATTGAAATTTCTGACGTTTTTTGAAACTCAGCAGGCAAACACGTGTTGATACCTTTAACATTTTCGTGGGCTAAAATGGAAAAAGGAAAAAAAAACCCACCACATTTTGTGCTCAGCCTCCAACAGAACAGACTCTGCAATCAGTCACACATGCACGGGGTTCTCTGAGTGCTGCTGCTCAACAGGCTCCCACACTTGTATCTGCTGCTGAATGGCATTTCCAAGCCTTGATGATCTATTTTTGGGTTTGTTGGTTCTCATGGAAGTGAGACATTTGAAAGCAGTCTGCAGAGTTAGAAACAGGAGACACTGAGATTTCCATACAMAACTCCAACATTTAAACTGAATCTCTAACTCTCTGTGTAAATGCTCTACAGTGCTTGCCAGTTCACTGTAGCTAGAAGTTTTTTTAACTCTTTACACCATGAGTTGTAAGAGACAGGTGTGAAAGTTGCATCAAATTTCTTTTCCTGGGAGGTCTGTGATGACAGAACCTGAGCTGCCCAATTTAGAAAAGAAATACAGGTGGTTAAGCACCTCGGTTACGTGTTTTTGTATGGTGAATTTGTATGTAGAATATTCTACTTCAAATATTTTTGATCAATATGTGGAATATTTAAGGTACAGCCACCATTATGATGTTTTTCATTTTATTTCAGTTTAAGTCTGACAAAACCAATTATTCTAAAATTTGGACATAAAACTTAGAGGTGTTAGTATCTAGGCTGCTGGAAGTCTGTGGGAAATTAAAGCAAAGCTTTGCTGATTTCCAGCTGATCCTGGCCACACCAAGTTCAGATTGTTTTCTACATCCCAATCTCAGCAAAGTGATTCTGTTTTATTCAGCCTTGGGACTGCCAAAGTGAGACATCATGGGTTTGTAGGATGCTTTGGGTTCAACTTAAATATCAAAGGTTTTTGGCCTGTTTGGGAGGCCAAATCACTGTAGTAWTTATAAATAAAATAGTTTTCGGAGCACCTCTAATAGTCCATTTGCTTTTCACATTACCCTTCTTTCTTCCTTTCTGTGTTTTKTTCCCCCACCACCTGCATCAAAAATCTTATTTCAAACGAAAGGTAAAAATCCCAGTTTAGCATTTCTCGAATGAGAGGAATTTTTAAAGAATTAAATATTTTTATCCTGCCACACAACGTCTGGCCATGAAATCAGGAGCAGTTGCTATTCTTACAGATCCTCTCCAGTACAGAGCAATGMAGAAATAAAGCCCAGCTCTGCTCCTGAGTGAAGTGTGGCGAGATGTCAGCTCGGTGCTGCTGCTGCTGCTTTTGAATATGCTGATTGTGCCTCTGGAAGGAGGCTGGGATACCCTGGAGATCTGTGATCTCTGCTGCAGATTAGAGCTGTCTCCCCAGTGAAGCAGCATGAACCAAATACATAACTTTACGAGTTCTCCTGGCCTCAGATCTACACTCCGATGACAAAAAGTAAAAAGAATTAATCAGGGCCTAATGCAGCAGAGCGTTCTGCATTGTGTCTTCATTAGGCTGCTTTTGCTTTCCTCTTTTGGAAGGTTCTTTTATTTACAGATTTCAAAGCCAGATGACAAGGAGAGCTGGTAATGCACTTCAGCCACTGCAGCACTGAAATTCAAAGGCAAGGACACAGGAGGAGAAAGATTATCATCTTATTAGTGAAGGAGGATAAAGATTATCAGGCTGCAATGATCCATTATTTATAGGAATGCTGTCCTTTCCTGCGTGTGTTACTGAGGCATTTAATGTATTTGTGCTAGAGATTAACATTGATGTTATTTTCTTTAATATCTGTTTTCAGTCTATGCTATGCAGGTTGGCATTCAGGAAACTCAGCCAGAGGAGGAAAACAATAGTATTAATTAGGAACATCAGTCATGGGTGTTATGAAATTCAAAATTGCCAAGTTTCCAGTGCAGTTTAGTGGTAATTATAATAGAGTGTGGAGACAAGCTGTTCTGTTCCCTCTAAAGAAATGCAGAGTTTGTTGGATCAAAGTGCTAATTTCAAATCATGGGGAATGCAATGCTGTTTCTAGAGCCACTTGGACTTTTTTTATTTTGTTTTTGTTTTTAAAGGATGTGTTGCCACAGCTAATTCATCAACAGTAGCACTCGCTTCTTCTTCGGGGCTGCTTATCGCAGGATCTCGGTCTGCTCCATAAATTATCCTCAATTTGCAAATGAGAACTCTGGCATAATAAAACAGAATGAATTTGATGGGGCTTATCTGAGTCATCAGCAGAGCTGGACATTGGAATCGGGCTCCTCCTGAGTATTTCTTTATTTCTCCAGAGAGTTAGAAACCTAAAGCTGCCCCTGCGGAGCTTCTGGGGACTGGTGTTGGATCTGCTCTGCAGGCTGCCGTGAGGAATTGTCAGCACAATCCATGCAAACCATGGCTGTGCTCAGAACACTCCTATTGCCTAGGCACGACTTCTTTCCCAATGGGAAATCTATTCTCTCCTGCAAAAAAACCCCAAAACAAAGCAGAAAAGGTTCAGAAGCACTAGGGAGGAAAGCTGGTGCTCTGAGACTGTTGCAACCTTTGCTGAAAGTACTTGGCTGTTTGCAAGGTTGGGTTTTGAGCCTGAAATGTGAAAAAAGAGCATTTTATTGACAACGAGTTAATTTAAAATTGACTGTCATTGTTTTTAATGAAGAAAAGTCTTCACAAAGTTATGCAAATCATAAGCAGTCTAAGGGTTTCTCTTGCAAAAGGAAAGCATCAGGCTCAATCTATGTTTGCGTTTGCATAATGCATTAAAAATCAATTAAATCCATTTGAATAATTGAGGTAAATTGGTAGTAGTGAACTGGGTTGTCCTGGCTGAGGATGTAATTAACTTCAAACTAAGTAATTGTAAATTAATTAGAAACAATGTATGCTCTCCATCTTGTAAACATTTTAGTTAAGGATTGTTGAGAGTCGAAATAATAAGGTTAGATTAGAATCAACAATTGAATTCAGGGACCATTTAAGGAAATAACCCAGGGAATGGTCCTGTTATAGGAGAGAATTCTTGGTTTTCATTTTCCACAGCAGGGAAATGGAAAGAATAAAATTTTTTGTGCTTACATAGCTTTGCTGCAGTCCTTGGTCAGTATTTGACTGAAGATCTAAAGTAGCTTCTCATCTGAAAGATTTAATTCTAATGCTGCTGATGGAACGACCTCCTCAAACCTCGGTTTTTGTTACAGATTTGTATTTCCAGCACTTCTGTTAAGTTTCTGATATTTTACTGGCACCAGGTTGTTCAGAAATAATTGGGTACTTTAATATCAAAAGAGACATAAATAACTTAAATTGCTTGAGGAATTTTATTTTAAAATTCCTTTTGTGTATATTTCTCTGTCAAATGTCAAATTATTAAAATGCTCTGATTTAAAATATTGAACATATATTTTAATATAAAATTTGGAAGTCCTCATGCAGGTAACTTGGTAGGATTTTCTTACAGGCAGGCAAACAAAAAGTAAAGACAGCATGTCCTTAGAACTTCCTTTTTTTTTTTTTTTTTCTTTTAGGGCTTAATAAAATCACTTAAGGCTAAGTTAAAAKTGCTGACATCTATCACTGAAATGGAATTGACAGACTTAAACTTTGGAAAAAAATTCCATAACTGTCAGTTTTAATGTAAAAGCAGATGAAGAGAAAGTTCTGTAATTTTAATATATGGAAAAAAACCAGTTCATGAGTATTTATTTTCCCTCAGATTGTGGAACGGACTGCAGTGCCACTTAGCTGACATGTTTATTGCTGAAGTGTTTATTTTAGTATTAGTGCTTAAAAGCCAATACAAATTTAATCTTTTCATAGCTGTGGCATTTTGTGATTCAGAGCGAGTGATGCGATGAGTAATGGTAATTCTGCTGATTGCACAGAATTGGGTATGAAATACTTTAATCAATGAATACATTACTGAAATATTTAAAGAGAAACTGCCAAGTTTCCAGGCCCTGGTTGTTTTTAGAATTTGGCGGCTTTATTTTTAATATTTTATTTTTAAATCAGGGGAAATGATTTCGTATGTGAATGGAAACACCCTGAATGTTCTTCAGAGTGAAATGATCGGAGGGAGAGGGAGGATTAAACCCTGCACAGGCAGCACTGTGCTGGTGAAATAAGGAACAGCTTCAGGCAGGATGCAGGAAGCGATGGAAGGGGGAGCATGCAGTAAATCAGCGTTCTGCCTGCCCTGCCCAGGGGAATGCCCTGAGCTCAGGGGTGGCACAGGAGCTGCTGATGTKGTGGCCAGGCAGGACCAGGACACAGCACTCCAGGGAGGTGCAGTGCAAATGCCAGGGCTTGTGTTAGGCAGGTTTGAACTCTGAGGCTCTCRTTAGACTTCCATCTCCCCTGGGTTTCCGTGGTCCTTTTGTGTTACTTAAGAACTTTGGAAGATCAACATTGCTGAGCAAGTCCTGAAAATGATGAAAAAATGTTTTGGTTTTGATCAGCTCAAGTTTTATAATAGTGCGACAGTTTTACGTGTCTTTAAAAGTATCATGATCTGAGCTGATGTTGCATTGCTAGAAGGGACTCCTGGATGATAYGGGGTGGAGACCAAAAAAAACCTCACCTAGTTTGTAGGAGCACATCTGACTGCACAGGGGTGAAAGATAAAGCTCATTGCAAAACATCTTCAGGCCYGTTCAGGGCATTATTCATTCCAGCCTCGATGAGCAAACCTTGGCCGTTCAATTTGCTACAGAAATAACTCTGATCATCACAGATTTAAACTAGAAGTTGGTGCTGTGTGGGCAGATAGAGAAATGTGGGTAGAAAAAATGATAACAAGCAGTGGTGACAGCTGGCTGTGCTAATATTCATGGTGGACCAGCARTACAACAGTGGATCAAGTCTGAGCACTTTAAACTGCAGACAATTGGCAATGCTGAAAACACAGCTGTCCTAATCCCAGTCAAGCCTATTCTTTAAGCCAAATAATAAACAAACCAGACAATGTTGAGGGCAGAATAGACAGATAAACATAAACATGAAAATTGAACTTGAATACCAAGCGATTTTTGTTTGTTTTGCAGTATCACAAAACAGCAAATGCAATGGCTTTGGAAGCACTGTGGAGATTTCCAAGTCCCTACAACAGTTCCATCTGTCCCGAGATTTATGATTAATTACATCTGCTGGGAAAAAGGAATACAGACATTTTTTCTTTCCAACTGTTTTTTTTAGTAAACTCAGCTGATAGTAATGCATGTTGGTCCGCACAGCAAAAAACAATTCCCTTTGGTAATTGTGAAATAAGTGTATTTTACAGCAGGCTGTATAATCCTCTACTTGTGGAAATATGATGTAAGTAATCACATAGCACGGATGTTGTGAAGATGAGCTCTTGGCATTTGCTGAACAGTATGGCTAAAATGTCTTTTTTCAGGCTAATCTCTGAAGCAGTGCGAACAAAGTAATCAGATTGAGATGAAAAAATTTAAGTGGATCATCAATATGACAGAAAAGGTTTTGAGAACACTTCAAAAGATGGAAGCGAAGGATATATCTTCTATTTCAGTTTTTAATCTTAGTGAATTCCATTGTGCTTGTCTGAAAAGTGACACATTATTTTTCACAAGGATTCCCAAGTGAAACCAAAGTTGTGTGCTAATACACTAAAATCAAATAAGGTAGCCAGTTTTTTTGCTTCATATAAACTGGAAGTTAATTTGGTTTAAAAAACATGATAAAAAGTGTTCTGTTAATCAGAGACTAAAGATTTCAGTGTTGAAAAAGAGTGTTTTTGCCAGAAGCAAAACATTATAATGATTCTTATTAATTAGTTTAATACTTACTTTGAGGAAAGTAACAGAAGCTATATATATAACTATTATAAAAATACAAAATGAAATTTAAGACTTAAAGTAAAAACATTTATTTTAGAAATGCACCAACCCAAGAAATAGATTTTTCCCGTTAACAGGATCACAAGATAAAGAACACGTTTGAAAATAAGTGCGTTTTTAATTTACTTTGCTTTGGATCGTGACAGAAACAAATGCCTGCCAATGTTACTTCTGCCACCGTTTATTTTATTTAATAGTGGGGATGAATGGATCTTTCCTCAACCTCCCCTGAAGATTACCTGCTGCAACAACTSCCTGTGTATGTTGAATTTCAAAGCCTTTGGAAATCACTGACTGCCTTCAGTGGGCTCTGGGTCAGATGCTGATGTGACCCTGGCAGCTGTTTGACCAGCTTCACTTTTCCATGCCTGCACTTGCAGTGAAATGTTCCCATAAATTTGATGGCATTTGAACAGAGAGATAAATTTCCACAGGCTCCAGGAGGAATTCACTCATCCCCTGGACTGGTAGGAGTCACTGGAAGGAGCAGGGCAAGTTTCTTCCAGGTTTTCCTGAGTTACTGAAGCGCTTTAAGTGCTGTTGGTTTGCAGAGGTAAAAGGGATGGGAAGGTTCTGGATTTTGCCATTTTTACCTAGGTTGTGCTTTCTCATTTGGAAGTCAAATCAGGTTTTGGAGTTCAGTTTCAAGCATCATGTGAAAAATGTACCTAAAATTTTTGCAGCTTATCTAAGAACAACTTTTTAAAAACTTTCTTTCGAGTCATAGTACTTGGTTACCACATGTTAACCTATGTTAAAAAAAAACCCCAAACATAAAACCCCAAACTTTTCTTTCTGTCAGCTGCTTCCCGACTTGCTGCTCTATCCCAGTGGTGTAACATCTATTTCCCTTAATGCTGCTAAATTGGTTTAGTCCCATGCTTTGGCCTCCTCTACAACTGTTACCTTATTCCCCAGATGAATGTGTCACCCATTCTTTCCCAAACCCTCTGCAAGGTTTCAGCTTCATCTCTGCAGTTGTCTCCTGGTGCAAAACCTTTGGAGAACAGCAGTGTCCTGTGGCACCAATCAGCCTTTAAGGTTTAAGGGTTAGTCTTTGACAATAATTGTTATTTTATTCTAGATTAGGCCTTCAGGTGCTAATTCCAGGCTGTAACAGAGCAGTGCAGGGAAGAAATTCAGCAATTTCCTTGGGGRGTGCTGTGCCTGCAGCTCTCTCGCAGTGAAAGATGGGATCTTGCTCGAGTGCTGTTCAGATAAACTGAACTTTCCTAGTCTTGCCTGAAAAGAGAGTTTTTTTCAGGGCAACCAGTAGCAGAAGGGTGATGCTGTTTCACCCCCACGTGATTCATTGCAGCAAATGTTCAGTGCTGTATTTGTAGAACTGGTTACTATTTTAGTGGTTTGTGTGATAAAAGAAGCACAAATGACCAGGACATATTTCAATTCTTTTGCTTAGCCTCCCGCTACACATTTAGTTCATGTCCTCATTTCTGCATATATTTCATGTTGAGATGAACACCAAAAAGTAAAGTAATTATCTTTTCTTGGCCGTCATGGACTATAGCATTGCAATTTTTTTGCTCTTCTGCAGAATCCCCTTATAATCAGTTATTCCACTGGAAAATGCCAGTGGGATCTGGCATTTGGTAGTGGTTTATAGCGCAGATGTTTTTTAATGTTGATTTTAGTTTCTTTTTCCTCTTATCATACAACAAGGCATTTGAATCTAATTATCTTACTTTGATTTCTTCCTGTATTTCTAATACCACTGTAAGGAGATCACGTCTAATCCAGAAGAAAAAGGGGGTAGAAGATTCTCTAGTAAATTAAAACTTAAACCCAGACAACAGACAAGATATAGATATCATAAGAGTGAGAATACTTTAGCCTTTGAATAACTTCATTATGGATGCAATATGTTCTCAGTTATTTGACATTTAAATGCAGATGCCTTCTGCATGGGATGTGCCAGAGCTCTGAAGTTCTTTGTCATGCATAAGGCTCAGTTAGTAGGTTTCCAAAGTGTACAGCTCTGACTTAAACTTTATGAATCAAACCTTGACCCATGTGCCAAAGACCTTTCATGTCACAGGGGAATAAAAATTAACTTATGGAAATGTTTATTTTGTAAACACGAGTTCCGCTGATCTCTGCCTCTCATCCATWCAAGGGCAGGACTGGTGATTTTTCTGTACATTGCTGCTCACCACAGTTACTGGGGTATTCCTGCCTGACTTTTAGCTGGCTATTTACACTCAGTGTCCTCTACAGTAATATCCAGAATTTTTCATGGAGTAAATATCACAGAAGCAGTAGGACCTTCTTCTACATTGGACCTTTTCAGTATGGTGTAAAATTTCATAAACRATTTTAGGAGAACTAATTTAAGTTAGTATTAATCTAATGCAACAAGCCCTGTTTATGTTGGCTTTTTAAAATTAGACTTCTCTGAAAGCAGGAGGTTCTAGTAAGCTTGCATGTTATTTCATTCCGTCTGTTTCCCAGGAATATAAATGTATTTGTTCACAGACAAGGATACATTTGCATTATGGGCCCACTCTTAGTATCCTTTAGTGCTTTCACCTTTCTGTTTTGCAGTTTGTCTGTCTGCTGAGGACTGCAGTGATATTTGATACTCTACAGATTGCCCTATCCCTTAAAATTTATCTGTCATCCTCACTGCTCTGCTGAAGTTAAACTCCATAATCCCAGCAGTACTTCAGATGAGGCTGCCCTCAACCTCCCCAGCTGTTGCTAATTTTTATTTCTGCTTGTAGCAGATCCAGCAGAGCAAATCCTCTGGCTGCCTTGTCCCCTGCTCAGGATTCAGTGAGTGCCTTTGGAGTTTTGTGACTGGTGCATTTTCCTTGATGAAAACCAAAAAGGATCCACGAGCAGATGGGGGTTAATGACATCCCCATCAATGTTTCTTTCTCTTGCAGCTCCTCGGCCATGGGTGCCGCTGAAGTGCAGCTCCCTGTCCATTTTAGGGCCAGGTGTCATCCCCCTGGGAGAAAGTTCCCTCCCAGGAGAGGTTTTCTCTGGATGTGAGAGAGCTGGGAAGAACCTGTGATGCCACAGGCATCCTGCAGTGCCTCTGCAATAGGGATGGCTCCAGCAAAGCTGACACAGGGGTTTCCTAGAAATACTGGGACAAAACACTGACCTAACCACTTTCCCACGGGATAGAATATGAGAAGGAATTGTGTGCTGGTAGATCTGTGGGGTGTGTGCACCTGAGCCTGCTGCAGCTTTGGTGCTGACGGGCACTTTAGAGGGGACTGGAATAAACATGGATCAGCATTCCAGCAAGAACCCTTACTGAACTTCTATTTCTTATGTACCTGATGTCTTTGAAGTAATTCCTTTATTCTAGACCTTAGRAAATTTGTGATACTCCTCCTGAAAGGATACAGCAGATACATGAGATATGGAGCACTTGAAGCACTACTTTGCAAAAGTAAAAGTAAAAAATTAAATAAGTGCGATACTAAAATGAAACTTAACAAATATAAGGTCTGTGACATGATCTCACACATTTTTAAAGCTCCACTCATGCCATTGCTTGAGCAGTCAGGGTTTATAAGGTGGTAGGGAGCAGATCCTGAGATCCTCTTGCACCTGGAGACACGGGATGGTGATGTGTGAACAGCAGCTCCTCCTTCCTGCACAGCTCCTGTGGCATGGGGAGTGTCAGAGAGATGGAGAGGTGGCTGGGAATTAAATCAAACCCTGAAAGAGCAGAGGGAGTAGAAAAAAGAAAAGACCCACTCTTTCAGAACAAGGTAGAAAACGTGTTTGAATTGAAACTTCTCTACCCAGAAGGATTTTGTTTGCCTTCCCCTGAGGTCATTATTTAGCTGGGTTCATTGCTCCTTGAACATCCCTGCTGCTCACACCTTCAGGAGCAGGGAAACCACTAAAGCACAGTGGTTGTAAAAGGAGGGGAGCATAGTAAGGTACTTCCCTCTGCTAAAAAAAGTCCGTGTATTCCCCTGGGGGGTGTGTACAGCTGAATGCAGCTGCTGAGGTGGTTCCTGCCAGGGCCAGAAAGGTGTGCTCAGCATCCCTCACAGCTGGGAAAGGCTGAGTGCTCCTGGCACCTGTTTCCTCACTCGGTTTTTCGTCCACACAAGACAAAGGAATTAAAAGACAAGTCAGGAGACATTATCTAACCATTACTTTCCCTTCTAGTGTGGATGCTTTGCAATAATTCTTCCTTGAGAGCAGCCTACCTCACCCTGCCCCATCCTGTCACATCTTTTATTTTCACCCTGCTGATCCCCCTTTAACTCTATATCCCATTAAGATAATATTTGCCATAGGAAGGAAACTGTAATTCAGCTTTCTGTAAGTGTGATTAATGTAGAACAGATTGTAAGCATATTGTTTGCATTAGGAAGCAGCTACTGAATGTTTCCATTTAACTTGCTGATTGCTGCAGTTGTTGCCATATGATAGAAAGTCTATTAGTTTCTGTGCCTCCTTAATTCAGCCATATGATATCAAATGTTTGTGTTCTGAAAATAGTGTCTATTACAATGACACTTATATGAATTATCCATAGTGGAAAGCAAAACACAGCCTGCCACATGGAGAATGGAAATAAGCAAAATTGGGTTCTTGTTTTGCTTTAAACTGAGTGATCTGAACTAAATCCACCACTTTGCTCATAAATGGTCACGCTGAGTCATATCTTGAGTCACATTTTTTTCTATTAATAGAATGATAAATGTTCAGAAACATTCTGGCTCAAAAATAGGTGATGGGTTGTATAAAATTATTTAAGACTATTTTTGTGGGCTCTCTGTCTATAGATAGATTCTGCTTCATCATAATTTTTATTTATCAGAAGAAAATATTTCTCCTGGTTCCAAAGTGTTAGGGTGGAGCTAAAAGTGAGCTAGATGAAATTTGGAGACTGAACAGTTGAAACCAAGAGCTGATAGAGCTGCTGTAGACGCTGACCATATTTTCATGTAAGAATAGTCCTTACTGTAGTTCTCAAGGTGGCATTAAAAGAGCACGAAGCTCATGAGGATAACATCAATTTGCATTATTCCATTCAGTTGCACAGGGTGTATCACATTGTGATGCCATCAATATTTTGACTTCAAAAGACTGTATGGGGATGATCCGCCAGTGGCCATCACGCAGGGTGATGAGGAAGCACTCTGGAATTATTCTCTCCTTGGGAGCTCAGTGCCTATGGAAAGCAGATTTCCCCCTGCTGGGCTCATTGCTGGGTTACTTTAGTTTGCTGCTGGCACTTCTGGCTCTCTGTTAAATGGACCAAGGGTTTGGGCTCTGACTGGGTACTCACAGGTGTGCAGAGAAACAGAATGCAGGCAGTGGAGTGAACTCCTACTTGTAGCTCTCGAGATGATTTAATTTTTTAGCTCCTGCACTACGCAAACCACACTGAGAGCTATTAACGTAAATTAATTATCGCTCCTGCTGGCTTCTTTACAACTTACTCAGATGAGGGATTATTAAATGCATCATGCCTTGCAAATCTGCTTGCCTTAGAAGCCCTGTGGTTGCCTGTGCACTGCTGGCCTCCCTCAGGGGTCCGAGAATTAAGGAATTCTTGCTCAGCCATTTCCCTGGGCAGTACTTGTCGTAGTTGGACACGAAAAGAACCACGCAGACCCAGCTTAGTTCAAGACAGAAAAGAAGCCAGGAAAAGCCCCCAGCTGTTTATTTTACTTCATATATATATGTTCTTAGGAATGACCGTGGGTTGGAGGATGAGGTTACCACTTCTCCAACCACACTGGTCAAACGAAAACTCCATCAAACTTCTCTGCCTCAGGAGAAGGAATGAAAACAAAAAGGAACGGTCAGCCAAACATAGCTGTGTTTACAGAAAGTGCCTGAGAACTCCATCACAGAAATGAAAACATCAAAAGCCTGCAAATCTCAGGGCGACAGTGCTGGTCTGTGTCCAYGGGGCTCCAAAACACAGCCGAGCTGCTCACTGTGCCCACGGACCCTCCTGAAAATGGGACATCCTAAACCTCTCCAGGGCATGGGAATCCCACTGCCCTCGGGCCTTGATACCTTTAGCTACCACGGAGAAGGGAATTATAGGATGCAGCAGAATATGTATTTTTCTGATTAAATGTGGGGTTTTTAAAATTTTTTTTTATTTTAAATTTCTGGTTCAAACAAGTAAGGGAAGCAGATAACCATGGTAACCCAGAAAAATGTGGAATGTAGATCTGCTGGTGTATATGTGTGGATAGTTGAAGAAATGTGTAGAGGGGTACTTATTTATTTGTTTACCAATTTATCCTGTTGTTGGCTTTTTGATCCTAAACAAGGATAAAATCTCCGGAAAATGGAGAGCTATAAAAAACCCAAATTCTTTCTGTGCCTTTCAAAAGGTTTTGTTTTAACACAGTTGTAAATAATTTAAATTATGAACTTTCTGCTTTTACTGTGATTCTAAGCAGACAACTCTGAAAAGAGATAACTTAAAAAAAACTTTAAAAATGTTAAAATGCTGATGGGACAGCTTGTTTTTAATTTTAGCAAGAAAAGTTTCAAGTTTGATGTGTACTTAGGTGGTGCATTGACCTAAACCAGCTCTTAAGTGCTCCTTTGGAGGAAATCTCAACTGTTCAGTCTTCTAAGCACAGTGAAACAGACTTTGGGTAGAGTAGAGCAGTTTTGGTTCCACTGAAAATGGTGTATGTATCAGAAATAATTGCTAAATGAGAAACAAAAATAAAAAAATAAAAGAGTCAGGGCCCTGGAAGTAGTGCTGGCCAGAGCCTTTAGCTGCTCTGCAGCTTTTACTTTTCCAGGCAGCTGTGTCCACATAGAGCCCTCCAGTGCCACGTGTGAGAGGTGGGGGAAAAGGATTTGTCTTTGTGGCTTTTCTTTTRGGGGAAAAGGATTTGTCTTTGTGGCTTTTCTGCCCTCCACTGAAGCTTCTGTCCCCTGTGCCTCCCCAGTTCAGCTGCAAACGCGACCACACAAATTCACACCAAAATACGTTGTTTAGGAAGGCCCTGTCCATGGGAGTTTTGAGACAAATGCTGGATTTCTGCTTGACTGCAGCATCTGTCGTTGTTACCCAAGTCCTCTCTGCACAAAAAAGGGGTTCTYGTAGGTGTCAAGATGTTTATAAAAGGTTATTGCTTCCAGGGATTGTCATAATTGTCTCATTGTTGATAACTTCTTACTGGTGTCTTCTCGCACAGAATTCAACAGGGAAAATAGCAATGTTAGAACTGTATTTCATGCTTTACTGCAGCTTTCTTGACCCAAATTTTTTCCTGTTTCCAGTAATGTTACAGCAAACACAAGGACAACTTTCTAGTCTAGGTTCTTAAATCCTTCCTGTAGGTGAAAAATTTGTGCATTTGGATTCCTTTCCTACGAGTGCATTTTGAAAAATGTTATCATAGAGGTATTTTTACACTTCAGGAATGTTCAGAGTTTACCATTTTGTTTCTCTATATTTTTTTTGAATGTTAAATGCAAAGATTTGGGCATTTTGCTATTATGTAACACTGTAATAAGCAGGCATCTGCTTGGCTCTCAAAGATGGTCAGAGAGGTGAATACACAGATTTCTGTGGGCTGTGGTTTTTTCCCCAGTTTTGTAAAAATCATCATCCAAACTGTGAGTTAACCCAGTATTTTAAAAAGAAGTTCCTGAATAGAACATGTAACAGCACTGCTTCTTTTGGGAAGCTGGGCTCTGTTGTCGTTCAAGTATCAAGAGTTTTGTACTGAAAAAAGTTCTATTTCTTTTTTAATGTTGTAACTTTCCAGCTACAATGTTCTCTGTGGATGTTATAATGTTAACAATAGAGAAACTGCAGCTACTGTTGGTAAAGATTGGTTAATTCCTCTGGCCTTTATGTTTATATTATGGTAGTGCAAAAAAATTATAAGACTATATTCAAAGGTTCTCAAAATTAAAGGAACCTGATTACTTCAGACTCCAGTCTAAAGAGTTTTTAGTCTAATTAATTTTAGTCTAATTTAATTAAATTGAACCTGAATGTGAAATTTGGGAAGTTTGTTTCCGTTCATTGTTGAATTGACAGAGTAAAAATAAAAATTGAGAGTAAAAATTGAAACGGATGCTAGATTCTGGGAGAGATTCCATTTTCTCCGGAGCATGACTGACGGCCATGTGTCTGAGCGATTCTGCTGCTCCGGGTTTTTGAAGGTTTGCATCCTGGAAGATGGCAGCGATTCCCAGCAGGGTGGCTGAACTGTGCTCAGGCACCTGTGCTCCCTGAATTCAGCTTTTTCTCTCTGCTTGCCGACTATGTCGGGACAGGTTTCCTGCATCACTCGGTGAAACGCGAGCATATTGTTCACAATATGGTGTTTAAGGGTGTTCCTGCTCCCCTGCTCATTGTACTTCCTTGGTACCAGCTTGTTTTTCTTCTGAAACTGGGTGAAGCAGAAGGAGCAGGGAGCAGAACATCCAGTTTTACCTAAAATGTGAATATCGAGGGAAATGTTAGTGTCAGTTGAAGACAACTTTGTGTCCCTGGGAGAATTTGGGATCAGCTGAGGAGCTTATTAATGGCTCCTGGTTGTTTCAGAGGACGCGTGTGACCCAGCTGAGTCGGGTGGACAAGGGGTGTGTTACCAGAGAACCAGGATTTGGTTTGTATTGCTCTTTGTTGCATAAAAAGTTGAGGCATCTTTTCCCTGAAAGTAAACTTTTTTTACAGTATTCAGTGCGATGACACACTTCAGTCAAACTGTGCTGGTTCTTTGGGGATTTTGTAGGAGATGAGTTTATATTGTTTCTCTAATAAAGGAACGCTAAAGAGTTAATAAATATATCAGAAGACTTTCCACTGCATTTTGTTTCCTTAATAGCAGCATATTTTGTGTCTGTAGCTACAGTATTCTATTGGGTGAGGATAAATGGATTTCATAATCTCTCGCTAGGGAGAAAAGTGAGGCTGGAAAAGATTGGAGCTGCATGAGCTGGATAACTTAAGATTATAGCTCTGAGAGGCAGAGCTCTAAAAAGCTATTAAAGATGTTACCTTCTTGATTGGAGATTCAGGAATTGATGCACTGCCTTCAGTCCTGCTATGTTTTCAAACTTTCATTAAGTTTATATCATCTTCCACCTGCCCTTTCTAAATTGCTGGTCTGAAAAGAAATAATTTTTTCAGTCGTGTGTCTGTTATAAGTAGATTTGTCTTCCAAACAACATTACCATTTCCTAAAGACTGGATTTAAATTCATCAGCAGAATATGAGGGAAAACACATTGTATTATTTTGACATATTATTCATTGGGATAATTTCTTGATAAGCTTGTGCTTAATAAGTTGAATTATCACGAAGGAAAGTCCATTATCTGTTTGAAGAAATACCAAAACTGGTGTTTACAACTGTAAAAAAAGGGAAATGAAATTTTAGTTTTGGAAAGGAGGCTCATAAATTTGTTTTGTCGGAAAGAACTGCTACAATTACAGAAAGATTTCGTGCTGGGACAGGGAAGGTTTCTCTCTGTGTGGTGCATTTAGTGAGATTTGTCCTGTTACTGATTTGCCATTTGATTGCTGGGCACATTCAGAGAAACTGGAACTGTCAGGTATGGTCAGCCATCCCTTAAGTAGTGTCCAGTAGCTTTAATAGCTTTAAAAGTGATTAATAGTTCATTATCCTGGAATCCCTGGGGTACTGTTTGTGGTGGGGTGACCTCGGCTTGGCTGCAGGKGGCTGTTCTCCCACTGCACGTCCAGGCAGGGCAGGGGCAGAAAATGAAATGACAAACTCTTGGCTTGAAGTAAAGGCAGTTTAATGAAAAAAAGCAAAGGTGATGTGCAGAAGCAAAGCAAAACCGAAGGAAATTTAATCTCAACTTGCCATCAGCTGCCAATTTCCTGCCACTTTCCTGGAATTAGTGCCTCAGTATGGGCAGCTGTCCCTGTCCCAAGCCTCTTGTGGCAGAGGCCACCCCTGCAGCCCCCAGTGCCAAACCCTCACCCCCTGCACCCAGTGCAAGACCCAGGGCTCGGATGCTCTTAGATTAATAGATAAGCAAATAATCTGGATTTGTTTATATCACCACTTCGGACTTTAGATAGTCTCGACCACATTTAGTGCCACTGGAGGGATGAGGTTGTCTCCTCCTGCCTGTCTGCAAAAATATTTCAGTCTGTTAAGTTTTAATGTTCACTTTGGGGAAGAAGACTGTTAGATAGCCAGTTCTCAAAGTGGGATTTTCCCCATTACTGGCCAGGGATTTATCAAATCCCTTTATCTTCTGCCCTGTTGATACATAAAGATCAAAGAGAGAGTCTGCTTAGATGAAGATATGGTGGGATAGAAACATGTTATGAAAATGAAGAGTGGGGCTTTTTCACACATCTGACCTATCTAGTTACAGTCTTCACTGAAAACTTTTTGATAGAAAATTCTTTTCCAACATTTTAGGTCTAGTTTTAAAAGGTTCTGTTTTAAGTCTTGCTTGCTTTTAACCTCAGAAATAAAATTCAGAAATCATGCAGATTGCAGGTAGTTAAAGGGGAAAATGTTCTCACTTTTCTTCAGAAGAATCTCCCAGGTTCTCACCTCATGTTTAACTACAAGAGATCAGAGAGACTCAAGAGTCAAAGAAAACTTCAAGGCACAAAGAAAGACATTTTGGATAGATGTGCAAGGGAACTTATGCAGAGTGCAATAGGGAATATTGTACAGAAAAAGTATATTGAGAGTAGAAATTTGGAAATCACCTGCCAAAGAGTGTAAGATAAGTTGATAAAAGGCCCAAATCTTACATATCTGGTTTTCTAACTGCTGTAATTTTAGGGCATTAAGCATAAGGCACACCAGGTTTGAGGGGTACTGTTAGTAGTGGTTCCTGAAGGTTTTGACTTCTTTTGATTTGTTCCCTGTGTTTCTTTCAGAGGAAAACACTGCTTTTAGGGTTGGTCAAAGCCCATAATTCCTATTGCAAGGGAGATGTCTATGTTTCAAAACTTGTTTTGCTTCTTAGTTGAAAACATTTTTGACACTGAATTTTTGCCGTGCCCTGAGTGACGTATTTCCCTGGGCAGTAACAGCTGGGAGCTCTCCAGCACGGTGAGTTTGCAGACCAGGGGTAAAACCCTTCTGGTGAGCCCCATTTGGAAAGCCAGGCATGTTGCTGTCAAAAGAGCCAGGGCAGTGGTGAGCAGGGCTAAAGACAGAAGGCGTCCTGGAGAGATGAGAGAGAAATCAAACGTGTGACTTCCAGTACTGCCAACAGCGCCTTTGCATTAAGCAGAAATCGTGACCTGCCAAAGCCCTTGTATGGATCTGGGAGCCCACTGGGAACCCTGGGTGTGCTCACAGCTGATGATTCCTGAAAGAGCCAGCATYGCTCTTAGCCTGGAAAAATCTGCAACAAATGTGATCTCAGAAATGGGAGAGCCTGTGAAATACAGAGCAGCCGCTGAAAGGGAAAAGTGTGGGGACTTGAGCCAGGGAGACTTAAAGAATAAACTCAAAATGTGGCTCAGTGTGTGTAAAAATAGGTCAGAATAATCCACTGAACCTTTTTAAACCAACAAATTATAAGTTTTACTTGGATATTTCATAGACTTTAGCTTGGAAGAGACCTCGGGAGATCCTCTAGTTCAGCACCCTACTCAAGCTCCAGACGTAGATCAGGATTGTGCCCCGTTGAGTTTGTATTGTCTCTGGTGAATAGACATTCCACAGGCCTCCTGGCCAACTGATTCCTAATTCTGTAGAGAATTATTCCTGATAATTGATCAGGACTTGTTATCAGTTGCTTTTTGGCCTTTTGCTGTGCATGTTTGAGGAGAATCTGGTTCCTCTGTCTGTGTAACCACAGCTAAAGCAAGGCCAATGCCCTTAATTTTGTATCTTCAGGCTGACTAGACCCAATTCTCGGTCTGTCCTGTCTGGTAGCCCTGTAAACATCTTGGTGGCGTTTCCATCTTCTCCTCTGGACTCACTCCAGTTTTATATGTACTTAGTACAGGAAACTGGACACAGTGCTCAGTGCGGTGCCAAAGGTGACAAATGTAGCAGGGATAAACAGAGTAGAAAAAGGCTCTTGAAGGCAGTGAAGGCAAACAAATCTCAGCTTGTTGAAATGTCAAATAAGAGTTCTGGCAAAGCGTGGAACAAGAGTAATTTTCAGCTCTTCAGTGTTCCCACAGACCCTTTATTTTCATGTAGGTGCTCAGTGGAGTTGTYCTGTAGGAATCCAGGGATCCCCAAAAATATTTCAGTTTTAACTAGTCCATAAGATAAATACTGTCTGTGCAGAGGGCTGAGCTTCATTTCAGAAAGAAAGGTCGGAATTTCTACGGGATCATGCTAGAAATGTTTGAAAAATGGAAATGTGAAGAATTTTTATCACGTAATAAATTCCTGCCTATTAAGATATTAAAATTCACATTTGAGGTAGGAACTTTGAGTTATTTTTGAAGAAACAGCTTTCAGCCCTAACAGACATTACAGGTTTGACACAGGTAGCATTCAGTGAAACTCTTTGGGGGTACAGGAAAGCAGAGTTCAAGTTTTGTTATTCACTGACTGCAGGGCAATATTTTTTAATGACATTGAAGATGCAGGATGAGTATCTTACCTTTCTAAAAGATCCAGCTGCCTTGGAATTTCTGTTGGTGTTGACTGTTTACTCATCTGAACATCTTCCCTCTCATCTACTGGATGCTTTGCCATATATTCTTCATGTGCCATGTTCTCCTTGTGGTTTTCCATCTTAGACTTCAAGGATTGTGGCTCCTCCCGCTCAGGGCTTTTTTTTTTTTTGTCTTGTGCCTATGGGAAAAAGGAGCAAAATCCTTGTCCAAAACCATAAGGATTCTTGCCAGAGGATCTGATTCCCTGGTGGAGTAGAGGCCAGCAGTGTGGTAAATTTGATAGACTACTTTGTCATTCATTTACGGGCCCAGGAATGGCTTGATCTTGACCCACTGAACGTCTACTCGAGTAGAAATATGTGAAACTGTGGCACTAAAAATCATGGTATTAAGACCTAGGGCCCAAAAAACTGAAGTGTAATTGGCTTGCCCTGCAAAGGCTGTTTTTCCAAACTTTCTGAAGTGAAGGGGGCTCGTGTGGCTCGTCCCTGCACAATGCACAACAAAGCCTCCTCAGTGGTGTGATCAAACCCACAACAATTGGGAATTAAATTTCAATAATTTAAGTAATCCTTTTGGCATTGCAGCTCAGGGCACATCAAATTGGAAATCCTATTAAGAAAAAGAGTCTATATTTATAAGGACAGGAGGTTCAAAAAGTGCAGTTGAAGTCAAAGCTTTTAAGCTGTTTGATTCAATGGGACATGAAAAACTTGTTAAAAAAATAATGGTGAGGAATTCACTGCACTTACTGAGAGTTTTGACAATTAAAAAAAAATGTAAAGAATCTCCATGAAAGTGAAGACTGGCAAAAGAGCTTTTGTCAGGGTAGGAAGCACAAGTGGAAATATGCAAAGTATTAATGTGCACGTTCTGTTGTCATATGTGCAATAAATAATCTGTGCAAAGAGAAGCCAATTACTGTACACAAGAAATTAATTGTTATATTTCTAGCTTTGTAATATATTTGTGTGAGTGATTTCTGTATTTGAGCTCAGTTATGTACATTTATATTTCGAGTAGATATCCTGTCAGACACCTATACTGCAGTCAATTTAATTGGGAAACCTCAGTAAATCATGTGGCGATGTCTGAGCTCCTGAAGGAGCTGGGATTTGGCCTGGATATCTCTAAGGGAGGGATATAAGTGGCAGCTACTTCTAGATTTACAGGGTTGAAGAATTTGATCTTAATTGTTGAATCCAGAGTGTCCCATTTTGAAGCAGAGCCTTTGGCAGCTGTGCTGTCTGTGTGGATACCCATGGGTGTGAATATCTACACCCACATCTGTCTGCAGAACAGGGACAAACCCTCTTCACAGTGTCGTGTATTGGCACAGAAACCTGAAAAAAGACATGGAGAAAAGAATCTATCTGTTTTGAAGGATATTGCCAAAATGTTAGGAACCTAGGGAGTTCAAAATATTTTCTGTTGGATTTCAGAAACTATGGAATTTTTTTTTTTTTTTTTTGGTGCTACTGAAAGGAGGTGTCCAGGACAGCACAGAAAATCCATTACAGGTCTGGCCATTGCACTTCACTCTGCCTGGACTTGCATTAGTAAATCCACGATGCTGTTAAAAGACAGATCTCAAAAAGAACAGGAAATAGATAAAAATCTTTCTATTGCTGCCCCACTGYAAGAGTTTTAGACTTATYGAYAAAGCACGTGAATTTTGAGAATATTTTAAAAGTACCCCAGGAACAGCGAGAACACCCACAAACTATTATTGTTTGTTTAAACAGTGCTTTGAATTGGAACAGCTGAACTCCTTGCTGGTAAGGATATGCAGTTAATGCTTGCTAAAATACATTTTTTAGAAAAGAAAATGAAACCRAAGAACTAGTCTATTTTTGTACAGATGGTGAAGACAACAGAAATTTTTATACAAAAAAAGGGCTTGAACCTTTGGCTGTCCATCATGTCTCTTCCACTGTTAATTCTGGCTTTTATTCATTTAGTTGTCGCCTGAACTTGCAAATACTTGATATTCTGCAATCCCCTAACTACAGAAATCATGGTCTACAAGGACATGAATGTTCCTGTCTTGTCTTCATAAACACAGCTACCAGAACTACATATTTGTTAGATCTGGACCACTGRCTGCAGGGTTGGGGKTTTTTTTTAACATTTTGTGAGGAAAATGTTTTTATAAATCTAACGTAAAACATGCAGTGTGTTAACAATCAAGTTTGTGGCTATTGGAGCTGGCCACCAGTTTATTTTACACTGTGGTGTAGTGTAGGACACGATAATGAAGCTTTAATCCAAAGAGTTTGTTTGCCTGAAATAAATGTAAATTGAGAGTATTTCTGTAGAGAGGTAAGCTTCTCATCCTGCTTGCCTATTTAAGGGTCTCAAAAAAATCCACATACACATCTATTTTGGAGCACTTTTTTCTAAAACTTTCTCAGCATCTACTCAATCCAGAAGGGTGAGAATGGCAAGATATTYCTCAAGATGGTAGCTCTGAAGTTGTTGGCACTAATACTGTGTTAAAGCTAAATATGTGGCTAAGGAGTTTGTATATTGTCTTATCCACACTTGAACAACAAAGTGTGGAAGAAACCTGAGGGATAATAATTTACTGGTCTCATTTCCCAAGACTGTTATTCCTCATCTTGACATACTATTAAAATMATTTAATTATCAGTATCTTGTCATTAAGTTACTGATGCTTCTGTTATCTTTATTTCTAAAATCTCGAGTGCCCACACATAGACCTCCCCTTTATATGCACATCCTTTGCCAAATACTTGTATTGGATCATCTGGTCTCCTGCAAAACTTCTGGCTAATTATAGTCTCTGTTGAGTGCTCTGAAGTATGACAGAATCCCCACAGAATCAGTATAAATCTGCACACAAGGAGCACAATTGGACTGCTTGGTTAATTTTCTAACAGGTTTGGTTTGGTTTGCTTTTCATTTTGTTGCAGTTAGTGACACGCAGCTACACAAGCAATTCATTTTTGCAGCTGCTGAAACTCCCAGAATCATTCTTTAAACAGATAGTGGTGTTTCCTGGATATCAGCTTCTCTTTAGGTTCATCATTCTATCTTTGGTGCAGATAACAGCATTCAGCTCTGCCTCTCCCGAGTTCCCCTCTCGGGACTGGTTTGGTTTCTTTGCATTTTCAATTTTCCAGGCTGCTGTAAAGGTGTGAAGGTGCCCTTGCTGGTGCTGTGCAGGGTGAAGTGCTGAGGAAGGGGCTGGTCTGCTCTTTCCACACAGACCGAGCAGGCAGCTTGGGAACACAGCAGCAGCACGTGCCAGGCTTGGATCTGGGATTCCATCAGTGGAAAATAGCTGGTACTGGCTGTTTAGCTCCCACAGCGTGGTTGCAGACAGATCCTCACATGTCCACCCGGAGACTGATTTGGACGTGGCACTTGTGCCTTTGCATCCAGAGGAGTAGCAATGGCTATTAAAGGCGTGGCAACCTGTGGTTTGGTGGGGAACGGTACAAACTTGTGGAAATCTTGCATTTGTACTGGGGGAATTTCCTGGTGCTGCTGTGATTTTAGTGCCAGGCACATTGGTAGTCCAAGGACAGGAGCCAGAATGTGTGAAATTCTATGTATATATGTGTGTATGTGGATATATATATACATATATATATATCTGTATCTATCTATCTGTATGTGTATAACATTTTTATCCTGGAAGTGGAACAGTGTGGGTGGAGAGAAGGAATGTCAGGTGTTGGAGGTACTCAGATTCTCCAAACTGGACCAGACTATTCCTGGGCAGCCTGCTCTGAGTGGAGGAGCACAAAGCAGATTGGACTGGGTGACTGCCAGAGGTCCCATCCAAGTGACATCAYCCTGTGATTCTCTGAATTGTAAGTGAAAGCAAGTCTAAATATGAAAGAAAGTGCAGTTGTGTGGAAACTGAAAACTATTTCAGTCTACTCATCTTTCTGAGGCTGGAAGATGAATGAGGCAGACTGGRAAAATAGTGTGGGTGACCTGTCCAGGGAAATTAAATCTCCTCAGTTTCTGCTTTAAGAGGCTAATTTGAGAACCACATCTCTCAGGTCTGGTGCTGACACTTTCAGTATGATGAAATTTCCAAGTTCTCTTTTTTTTGTTTCTTTCAAGTTGCAGAGACAGTGAATAACTCATCTCAGCAGCCCAGCAGGATGTGCATCCCCTGAGATTCCCCTGTCTGACAGGTTACACATTTGTAGTGCAGGTAGTAGTTCTGATAGATGCACTGACTGTTAATGTGTGACTACACTCGGAGCAGCTGAGGGGATCTGCTCAGCTGTTCACAAAGTTTCTCTGAGACAACTACAACTGCATTTTATTAAACATTCCCTTTTCCCGTTCTTGTCATGGAGAGAACACCTTATTTATAGCCAATTCTTAGCTYCTCCTCCATCTAGAATGTCTTGATTAAATGCTGTTTCTAAAAAATGACCCAATGGCAAATAGTTCATCTTATTCTTTAAACTGCTAATTGCCCATTCTTGAAGCAGAGCTATGATTTTTCAGACGTGCCATGTTTCCTCTTGTCCTGCTAGAATGAGTCATTATGTTTCTGAAGGTTTTAGTTAACAGTTCACCTTTTCATCTGTGTGACTCCTGACAGCATCCCTCTACAGTTTGTATTCTGTCATTTGCTCATATGTGTCTATAAAGATGCAAACACAGAGGAAAAAATGAGTTTATCAGTGATTCCTTATGTGAGCAGCAGTACCTTGAAAAAAAATCTGAAAAATTCTTTTCTTCACTCTGTTGCTCCAATTCTTCCTCCTGTACACATATTCATTTATACATACAAGCACAAAGTACTTAAAAATGTTGTCTTTTCAATACACTCACAGTTGCCTGTGACTTTTTTTAACTTTTGCTATTTATCAGAGAAAACACTACCACTCTTGTGAAAATAGAAACTTATACCACTTATACCACCTCTAAAGAACTGAAAATGTCAAGGGGGCCATAAAAGGAAAATAACACAGTTTGTTTTGGAAATTGTTCCATGACAACTTCTGTAATCATTTTGACAAAAGTTCTGTAAACTGAAACCTTTGTGCTTTTTCAATTGAATGAGCTCTGAAGGCACAATGCATCACTGGAAATAGAAATTAAAGACTTTTTCTTTATTCTCAGCAAGAAGCTCTGCACTCCGTGCCTCCAGAGTGAAGCTCTTCTCTGAAACAAACCGAAATTTTTCGTGTGTGATATGTTATAACGTGCACTGCTTCCTTGACTTTTTATCCTTTGTGCTGCTCTGGAAGCAAACCAGATCCGGCTTCTTTGCATAATAACAAACATTGCTGCTTGTAATTATTCCGTGGTTACAGTAGTTCTCCTTTGAGACGAACCTTTGCTACATTATTTACTTTGTTTCACTTACTTGGAGCCTTTAGCTCAGCTGTAAAACAAGGCTATGTTTTTGTTGCAGTGTTTATTACCTCGGTATTTTTTCCATCTGTAAGGCAAGGATTGGAGCAGCTGTTTAGGACCTGATTCTCTGAAAGCAAAAGTTGCTTTACAATATTTTGATTTTAAAAAAAAATTATGTACCTGGGATAAAAAAATTCACTTGAACGTTCTCTTCTATGGTTTCGGTAGAAGTCAAGGATCGACCTGTATACCACTCTAGATCACAGCGCAGAAACTTCTCATGAGTTGCCATCAGTTATCAGATATATGATATTTGTTTTGTGTGATGGAAGATGTGTAATATCTATAATTTTGGTTTTGATACGTGTTTTACTATTTCTCTGGTCCTTTCCACGACGTTTGCCAAGCTTTCATTTGACAAAGCCAAAATTACAATTGATTACAAAAACCTCATTTCAGTTGAAGTTAATTTCTTTGAACATATGGTACCAGTTTTGGTCTCAAACAGGTACAGAAATAAGAAGAAAAGAAAGCTAAATAAGCAGATGACTTGAAGAATAAACAACTGTGATAGAGGAAAACTTCAAATTGTGTTCTTTACATCAAATCACGATCAAAGCAGTTTATTGATTTATTTAATGGCATGTAATTAACTGGCAATCAGGAATTAGGCATTCAGAAAGAATCAGCCATTCTGTAGATAAGCCACAGTAGCTGACATTTGTGAAATATTAATGTGTAACCATAAATTTCTAAACACTTCTGTAGCTAATCCCTGGAAGCTTCTGTTTTCCCCTACACACGTGCCCTGTTTTGCAGTCACCCCTCTCCCTGTCCTTGCTGTGGGGTCCAGCACAGCACCCCACTTTAGGATTCCTCTGGCTTCAGTGGGGGTTTTCGTGCTGTTGGGGTCACTTCTGGCAGATATCAAGTCAGATATCCCACACATCATCTGCCACCCTCCTCTCTCTCCCCTTTGTTACAAATTTTCGTGTTTCTCAGATATTTCTTTTCAAGCTTTGTTTTTTCCCTTTGTTACTGTTTAACCTTTGGCTTTGGCATTATCAGTTCAGGGGTGCTCCTTTCTTGGTTTGGGGGGTTTAGGCTTTTGTTTCTCTTCAGCTGCTGTGCAGCCATGTGCCCAGAGAGGGACCCACGTTCATTCCCCCACTGGAATCCAGATCGCTCAAGGAGAGCAGCAGAAAGGTGGCTCAGGTTCAGATGTGAAAATGGGAAGAGTTTGGGTTCCTTCCCCACCCCTTCACTGCTGCGCTCATCTTTAATTTTTACTTCACACAAGGAGCTGACAACTGCAGGAGTCTGTTCTGAGTTAACTTCTGGACTAGTTGTTTTTATTGAATATTAAATTTCTTTTAATGAAGATAAATGCATGGAAGGCACTGACAGGGTGAGAACAGCATTCAGCTGAGGAGTCCATCAGCATCTGTTTCATCTGCTTTTGGTGCTCTCCTTTCTGTGTCCTGTGCTCCTGAATAGACCCTGAAATACAAACAATTGCTGATCATGCTGCTGGCTCTGATAACATAACTCATAATGTCGCCCTAATTACTTACATTATAAAACTGTCAGGTCTGGAACATTTGGTCTCTCAAGGCAGCTCTCCAATTAATCTTTTCCTTTTTTATTAGAGATCTTGTTATGTGATTGTCTTTTGGGGAGGAATTAGAAGGTTTTATGTTATAGTGGTGGGTGGTTTTTTTCAAGCTTTCACTGATAATAGAGCAAGAAGACTTCAGTGTTACACTTTTTTAAAAATTATTTTTCTTGCAGCATCTGAAAGAATGTTGTCCTTACTATCAATGCCCAACTTCTGAGGGAAAAATCACAGAACAAGCCAGGTTGGAAGGGACCTTGAAAAATCATCTGGTCCAACCTTTTGTGGGAAAAGGAGCCTTTTTAGTACCCTGTCCAGCCGTGTTTTGAAAAGCCTCCAGTGATGGGGATTCTACCACACCCATGGGGAGGTTGTCTCAGAGCTTCCTTGTTTTCACTGTAAAAAAAAATCCTTATATAAAGACGAGACCTCYCCTGGTGCAACTTTTACCTGTTGCTCCTTGTCTTCAAAACGTGGCTCCTTGTGCGGGCAGAGCCTCCATCCCCTCTGGAGCTGCCTGTTCCCTACTGAACACTGTGAGGAGGTCACCCCTCGTGGAAAAAGGATTGCTTCAAATCCTCCTGAGATAGTGTTTTCTTCATTCTTCAACCCCGAAAGTCTGACAGCTAACATTTTGATTAGAGTGAAGGATTCTGTTTGGTAGCACTCTTTTCCCTCCCCTGAAGAGGGCAAGTGCACCTGTGGTTAAAGCAAAGAAAGTGAAGGTCCGGATCCTGAAAGTGGCTGTTGCTGCTGTTCCTTTTGTTTTATATAAAATAGGAGGATCATGTTTAAATCTCTGCTTAATTCAAAGTACAGATCTGAGCCCCAAGGTATTTTATTTCTGAAACTGTGCACTGGGCTGCATTATTCTAGTATTATCTCTCCCCATCTTTCCAGAAGCAAATGCTTTATTTTTCTTCTAAACAATGAAATTCTTTACTGAAAAATAAGCTAGCAGATCATTGTGCTTTATTTCAAGTAAGTTTCTAAGCCACTAAAATACAAGGTTAGCTTTCTCTATCTAGATCTAATTCAGTGTCTTTTAAACTATTTTATATAAAATAATGGTTCTGATATCATCCAATTTTGCCAGGACCTGGGTCTGTAGGCATAAAGCCTGTGCCTCTACGTGTTGAATAGAGGTTCAAGACTGATCAATGTTTTTTTCCACTCTGAAAGTCTTGATATACCAAAAATTAGCTTGCAGGAAAAAAAAATTAAAATCTTGTCACCCTCACAGAGTGACACTACTGGGTTTTTTTTCTGTGTATGAATCTGGAGATATAAAAGATGACAATGATAAAAATGTGATGCATTGTGGGTTCAAGAATTCATCTGCAGTAAACTGTCCTTTTGTTCAGTGCGGCTCTAATGCTTTAATTCACCTTGTTTGTAACTATTTCCTTTATAAATTATCATAAGCCTGAAAAGATGGGTTATTTTTTAGGCTTAACATAACCAGCACTGCCCTATTTCAAAATCTAACACAATTATGAACACACTGTAACTTTTGGATGATTAAATTGCAAATTGTGGGTGTCCACGAGGCAAGCAGATATATTAAATTTGTTCACCTTCATAACTCATCCTCACACACGCTGTATATTTTTCAGGCACACGCAAAGCTGTGCTTGTTCTGCCTGAGGTACATTCGATAGTATTTATGGTTTATCAGATGTACAGGATATCTTCTTCAAGGAGATAGTCATACATCATTTGAACTTCAGTATTTATTGCATTGTTTTCATGGAAAAACGTTATAAATGAATGAGTTTTATTCTCTCTGAGACACTTATATTTTTGAACATGACTTTCTCTATGCTGTTATTTTTTTCACTTTATGAGAACATGAACTTCTTTATTGCTCACTGATTTTATAAACATATCTCCTTTTCTCCTTGGAGAGCTATAACGAAAAGAAGTCAGAAAGCAGGAGTTAAGTAACCAGAGTGTAGTTTTACAAAAGTTTTGTGGAGTAAACGTGATACCTGTTCAAAAGCTAAAATCAAAGTCATCAAGACAAACACTTTACCTCCTATTTGCATTGTATTTGAATGAGGGATATAATCGACAAAGGACTATTTAAAAGTGAGGTTTTGATTTCCAGCTGTAAACGAAGTGAAATCTGGCTTAATCCACATGGAAAATACCTGCAGTAGATATGGACTTACACCATGAGCTCATCAAATAAAAAGACTAAGTCTCCTTATCTTGCAAACAGATCCAAGATCCCCGAGAAGAGGATGCTTTAGTGTTTGTTGGTGGAGCTGAGAGCTTTTTGCCTGTAACTTCATGCAGAACCCTTCTGTCTGATATTGCCACCCCCTGAGTGGCAATGCTGAAGGTGCCAGGCTCTCCTGGCTGGGTTCAGGTGCTCCATTGGTCCCCATTTCCTTTTCTAGCACTGTTATATCTGTGGTTGCTGACCAAGCCCTGTGTAAGGCAGCAACCCTCAGATGCCCGTGTTGTAAATACATTTTTTTTTCCCTGCATTTCGCTTGTCTGGGACCCAGCACTCCTGACACCAAAGCCCAGCTCCCCCACGCTGCCCCGGGCAGTGGCATTGCAGAGCCCTGGAGAAAGGTTCTGTGCCCACTGTGCAATCTCCTGATCCATGGAGGTCACTGTGCTCCTCTCCATGCCTGCCACAGCATTCCTGACCCTGGGAAGGGCTAAAGAAGGGTTGGGGGATTCCAGGCTTTTGGCAAGGGCAGTGACAGAGACACGTTTATTTCTGCGTGCAATATAGGAAACAGTTGTGTAGTCCAAAAAAAGGGCAAAAAACCCCTAAATGTGCATTAAATCACCATTGTTAAGCTACAGTGTGCTACCCAAATCTGCAGCAGCTCTCCCAGGGAGTGCTGTTTGAATGAGGAATGTTGATGGCAGAGAGAACCGGGAATGCCCACGGAGTGCCTGGACCTAGCAGAAGTGTGAATTGAGAGATCCCGAGATTATTTGCACGTGAATTGGAGCCACTGTGTCTCCACTTATTGGGACAGAAATAGGGCCAAGTAGCTCTGGCCTTGTTCCTTTCCGGTCACAGGTGGAAGAGCTGAGGACATTTTGGATGTCTTCTCCAGAGAACTTAATATTTGCTTTTTCTTTCATTTATCTTTTATATGGTTGCACTGGATAATATTGCAAAGTCGTATAAAATTAAAATTAAGTTTAAAATAGGGTTTGTTAATTACAGTATTTAACTGTTGTGGTTATTGTTTCCTAAGAGATTAATGAGGTGAATTATTGTCACATAATTAAACTACAGTATATCTAATCTCTTACATACCCTTGTGGTTTACTGTTATTCAAGTATCACTTGAAGGTTAATTTCACTTAGCTGATATATATTTGACTTTGGCAATACAGTTTATATCAAAATATGTTTTTAAGTAYATTTGAAAGTCATTAGGCAACAGCTTTGCCAAAATTATCACTTTAAGCTTTACAAGTGAAGTTGAGGACATAAAAACCAGTTAAATCAGCAGAATCACACATATACAAATATTAAACATTCCTTAAAATGTTTTTGGCTGGAGCCTTTTCCTAGGAGCAAGGAATTCCTCAATTCCTGGTCAGAGGTTGTGTCTGAGGCTGTTCAGATCTGCTCCCTGGCTGTTTCCTGAGGTACTTGGGCAGGAAATCCTTTTGTCTTGCCACAGAAAAATTAGAAACAAGCAGTAATACCTTTATAGGAAAAGACAAAACTATGGAGTCATCAAAACTTGCCTTTTCTCCCAGGGAAACAGATTACTTTATATACTTCTAATTTTTTTTAATCCCCAAGCCCACCCTTTTTACTCCTCCAGCCACACACTCAGCATCATTTTAATTCACTATTCCTGATTTATTCTCCTGCTGGATCTATTTAAAACATGGGTATTCCGTGTATTATACTACAATAGAAAAGCTGGTATTTTATCCTCGTATTAGTTCCAGTCACAGGCAGGTTTTTTACGTCAATTTTTGCTTTCTCTTCAGTMATCCTAAGAAATTACCTACCCTATAACTCTTTAATTTCCCCTAAGTTATGATGACAAAGATTTGAATCTACTATATTCTCTCATTTCTCTCTCATCTTGCCCCTGGATAATGTGGACAAAACTAAAATTCTTTTCCTAAAATTATAGCTAAGTGTAGCATCAACCCCAAAATGAGACCTTTTAAGAAAATAAGAATTCAGTGGCATGTAATTTGGTAATTTTGATATTCGTTCATGGTATAGAAGTTAAAGTAGTAAGTGGTTACAATTTTGAATCCAGAGATTGTCTCTCTTCTGGACAGAATTCACAAATCTTTTACGTCTGAAAAATTCAACATTTAATCTAAGCTGTATTTTATTTTTAGAGATTTATCAGCCAATATTGAAACAGTGAAATCACTCAAAAACTTTCTTGGTTATAACCCTCTTAAAAGACATCCCGCTGTGCATTTCTAGAATCATTTCCTCTTCTATACAATTTTCACTATTAATACGCCACAATTTGTTCATTTTTCCTCTGTAATGAGTTAGAAGAGGATCCTTTGTGTCAAGCACAACACATTCCAGTTTTTCCCACTGCCATGTTTTCCTTGTGGTCACTTTCCAGCACTGTGGAATTACTTGAGGCGCCTGCTCATGGCATGTGTGCCATGGATAAGGCAATGAACCTAAATTATCCAGGTCACTCTGAAATTGTTTGCTCCTTCTCTCCTGTTTCTGTCGCCTCAGAAATTGTGTGCCATCAGCAGATGTAACAATTTAGAACATAACACGCCAAGGTCAGGACTCCAGAAAATAATCTAAACTTGTAAACTCCCAGGAGCTCCAGTTCTCTCTGTGCACCCCACAGCTGGCCTGCTATGTGTSTTTGAATCTACTGGAATTTGTTTTGTCAGTCCTTTGCAAACATGTTCACCGCCTTTTCAAATCAATCTGCTCTGTGCTGCTCTWCCAAATGCTTTTCTGAGTTCCAGATAAATTGCCCATTAGGTCGGTATTGTCTCCAGGTAAGTAACATATGAAAGGAATTCAAGTCGAGTTGTCTGCCATGACCTCCTTTTTCTCTGTATTCAGCCTTCTGTCGTGGTCTTCTAAATCAGGCATTTCTAAATCTGGCTTAATAATTTTCCGTCTTCTGCATAACTGAGTGCAGGATAAGAAGCTTGGGCTTTCTATGGTCTTGGAGCTGTTTAAAGTAAAAAGAATTATATTAACTGCTACTCTAGTTCTCAAATACTCCCTTCCTTCCTTCGTGAGTTATCACAAATCCTGCTGAAGGCTTTCCTTCTCCCCTTACCGTTTTTCTACTGATTTCTCAGTCGTAATTCAACCAGGCCTGGAGCTTTGGCAATGTTTAATAGTTGTAATTGCCTAATTAAGGTATCAGCTCTAGTAGACCAGAAGCCTTCTTTCTCCTCTGTCTTTCCAGTTTTCAGGAGTGTGTTCACCACGTCTGTCAGATTCTCCTGCTTTGTGTATTCATTACGAACTGTCTATAAAGATATGAGTAATCTGTCTCTTTATTTTTCAAACTGCTTTGCTTGAAKATACTTCTCCTGTTCCTATCAGGCTACCAGTAGGTGGACAAAAAAACCCCACAGTCACACAGAAAAATTGATATTTCTGTGAAACAGTGGAAAGCTGTCTTTTTCTCTGCTTTTCGGGAGAATATAAACTGTGTAATAATGGCATGTGTGCATGAGAGAGGAAAGGRTACACTTGAGGACTGAGTGTAACCTGTGCTGATAAGAAGGGGTGGAGATAATTAAAGTTAATTGGCAAAAGATGAAGTCAAATCCTGCCAGGTGAGGGTGTTTTCCCTGTGACAGTCACTGGTGAGTGATTGCTCTGTCTTTGCTCCAGCCTGGGAGTTTTTTCTCTCCGGTTCTTCCCACTCCTTCCCCTGTCCCATGGGGCACAGAGCACTGACCAACAGCTGGGWGGGTGCTTGGCCAGCCCACCCCAGCCCCTGAGCTCMGTGTTAAACGGGAGGGGACTGAGARTGCCCGTGCTGGGAACACTCGAGGGACCCTGCCCTGCCCTTCCTGTGGGGAGCTGCAGCTCACAGGCAGCTGAGCAGCGCAATTTTGGGATGTGTGCTCCTTACCCAACACCAGGGATCCACCTCCTGGGCCAACGGGGAGCTGGCTGACATGCACCTGTACAGGGGAGCGCAGCTTTGGAGTTCCTGAGTGTGTTAAATGTATGGTCAGCCTTTTAAAATGTTGCTATGATTATTGTATTTACATAGTTCCTCCAGTTCTTCTCGCTTCTTGAAGAATTATTCAACCTTGACTGCACAAACATGATCCAAACCAGTGTTTGAAAAACTGTTTTAAGCTGAGCTGTCTTGGCTCAGGTGGTGTTTGTCCTTTAGAGTTCTCTTACAGTGTGCTAGAGAATTAAAACTGTTTCCTTGCAGATAGTGGGAAGACTTGTTTAGTCTGTAAYGAAGCACGCAGGGGGTGTGCCTCCCAAAGGAACTGCCAATCTGCTCCCCCATACATTTGGTTTTCTGTGCCTGTAAATCTTGTGTTTGGCTCCAATGTATCTTCAAATCTATTCCAGTAAAGATCACGTTTCCTTTCAGAGAGGATGCTTAACATTCCACGGAGGATTTATACTCTTTTCCTTCTTTTGCCCATTTCACCAYCTGGGGCCCTTATACAGATATTTAGATGTTTCCTGTGTAGGAGGAAAAAATGTCATTGAGTCATGTGTCGTTTCACATGTGGCACTTGGGTGTGTGACACTGCCACCTCCTGCATTAAAGTGATGGAGATAAATTGTGCTAAAATTACCTTTACATCACTTAGCTCTGGTAATTGTCCAAGGGTKGCAGTAACAGTTTCTGGCGTGTGCAGTGGCTTCATAAAGCAGAGCAGTGGGTGAGGATGAGTTCCAGAGTGTCAAATTCAGYACAGTTTTTGCAGCAGTGTTGTTTTCTAGCTCCTGATGTTASAGTTAATATGAGGGAAATGCACTATTTTGGAGACAGGGATGTGGACTGCATGGACACCACCTCTAAACAATACAAACAGAATAAAGCTTAGTGGCACGAAATGAGTGGAATTTGAGGCTAACAAAATTTTCAGGTTGAACCAGGATCTCATAAAATTGAAATGATGGAAGGGCAGGGTGCTGACTGCATCGCAGCAGTCTGATCTGGGCAGAAGTGAGCTGAGACTGCAAATCTATGGAGAAGCAATGTTGTCTTTCTAGGAGGAGGAGTGGGGCCAAGAAAACAAGAGGAAGGACCTGGTTATAGGAGGGGACTGTGGGCAGAGGCAGCGAGGTTGGGGAGCAAGGTACAGTAAYAACTTGGGCATTGCAGCACTGCTGGAGGCTGCAGTGGCAATATTAAAGTGCCTGCATATAATCATGTGCCTGAGAGGGGTATCGGGGACTTCAGGAAATTCACCTGTGTTTGCACAGGGACTAAGATCTTATTGCCAGGCTGGGGCCTCCTGGGCTGGTTTGGCCAAATTTGGAGGAAAGTATCCTCTGACAGAAGGCAGATTACAACTATCCCCACCCCCCCCGCCCCCAACCAGTTTCAGGAAAAAAAAGAAATATTCCTCGAAGGAAAGTGAAAGAGAGAAAAAACTATTTATTTAACAAACACACAGGAAAAGGGATAATAATGCTAAATAATGAAATCTCTGGCTGTGGAGAGAAACCTGGGAAGATTTCAGAGTCCTTCTGCAGGTGTGGTCTCTCTCCTCCTCCTTGGAGCTRGGTCGTGGGCCCACCTCTGGGGCCTCCGTGGAAAATTCTCCCGGAGTGTTCTGATGTTGTTGAAACAGTCCAGAAGAGAAGAAGGGAAAAACCAACGTCCCAAGAAAACAAAGTTCAACTCTCCGTCTCTCTCTCCAGAGAAAAGGAGCTGAAAAACTGGCTGAAAAGCACCAAGGGTGTTTTTCTCCCCSCTTGCTGCCAGAGCAGAAGCAGAGGARTGTATCTGTGTCCTTGAAACAACTGGTTTGAAAAAGTTCGCTCAGTATTTTTCCTCTCTCCCCTCTCAGGCTCAGTTTAAAGGCACAGAAAAGGCACAAAAAGYTAATTTCTGGGCAATAGAGCAGCAATAGGGGATACACATCATAAAGTCACCCCAAGACACCTCCCTTTCAAGCTGGAGGATACAGTGGGAGCTCTGAAAGAGGAGGAGGCAGGGTAGGGGATGAGGTTTGTGGCCACTGTCTCAGGGCAGGTACAAAGTAGGATGATTTCACTGATATTACATCAACTCGTGTTCATTTATTTCTAGTGGGTGACGATGGACAACAATACTGGAGGCATGATTTGCTAATGTTGCTGAGAAAGACAGGAAAAAACTTTCCATTCTGTGTTCCCATTCATTCCCCTGGGTCTCAGCAGGCAGTTTGTAGTTTCATGAGCTGGACAGTGATTACAGCAGACAAGAAGCAGGAACAAGGCTTTAATTCAGTCMCACCTGCCTTATTCTCAACGTTTTCCAAAGGCTCTGTTTGGAAACAGATCAGAGCTTTCCACGTGGAAGGTCCTTATGGCTGGTGGGCAAGTGCAGTAATCACGCATGGGCACGACTCCTCAGACAAGATGGAGAGAACTCAAAAAGCCTAGTGAATATTCCCTAAATACCAGCACCCAACAGGATATCACATCATACAAACAGGAAAGATGTTCACCTCAGTGTCCCCCAATCACCTGGGGTAGTGCACAGACATTGCCTGTTATGGTAACAGGTAAACAATACCCTATAAGGTCACAAACTACAATTATCACATCTCATAGGTCCAGCACTGTCCAGAAACCCACAATCCTCTCTCAGCCCATCCCTGGTGACCYGGAWRCACTCCCAGGRTCACCTSYGGGGCCAGGAAAGAGGCTCTCTCTCYGGTCCTCTGGGCCTRTCTCTCTTCCAGCACACAGTGCACCCCAACMGGCAAGAACCATGGCCAGCCAGCCAGAGAAACAGGGCAGAGCCACTGTTCAGACACCACCTCCTCACTGCCCTTTCAGGTTTCTCTAAACACAGCTGCCAAGAAGTGTAAATGGATGCAGCATCTCTGTTTTTCAATGCCACAGTGGTTAATTACAGTATCTGTAAATGTTTCAGGGGAAAAATACTTACGTTGGTAACCTAAGGAACACCTGAAATAATAGTCTTTGAAAATGTTCTAAACCAAACATTACCTTTTTGAAGAGATACATCTTGCCCGTAAAACAAAAAAATGTGATACTGGCCTCATCAGAGACAGACATATTTCCTTTTTTCAACATTTGTTGGGTAATCAATGTTCCTGTTTGCTGTTTATCTGCTTCTTAAATGTTAACAAGTAATTCTGCTTATAATTATGACACTTCATGATTTTGCAAAAATTGGCACCTGCTGTGTGCAGAATAATAGCACAATTCAATGAGCACCGTAGGAAGAACTGATTTGCTGCTCATTTTTCTTGGAAATGTCTGAATTATAAGTGGAGTTACCCTGTTGAAACTCACAATTACTGGRGATTTAGGTAAGTGGGAGTAGAGATTTTTGTCTTGAGTAACAAGAAGAAAAACCCAAATACATGTGATTTTCTTTGTCATGGATGCAGAAAAATAGCAAAAATTAATTTGACAAAGAAAAAGTGGTTGTTTTACTAGATTTTATCTGTGGCATCCATTGGTTACAACGAAGCTGGGGAAAGATTTGTGAGTAAATACAAATAGTGCCTTTTCACCTGTGATGAAATTTGCAAGAAAGAAATTAAACCTGTGGCAGTTACTCATCTAATTTGCAGATGAATATCGCTTTGGTAATTCTGTGTGCACACAGTACACCACGCTTCCTTCTTCCCAAAACAAGGGCAGATCCCAAGTTTCTTGATGTAAGGTTTGGCAGGGCTCTTGAAGGCCAGGAGCAGAAAAGGACAGCAGTTATTCATTGCWSTTGTTCTGRGGGTTGGTGTCTGTGGTGGGCAGTCGGATGCACGGGGTTAAAGCTGGGTCCTGGTCATCCTTGTGTGCTCAGGGCTTGGAGCAGAGGGGGCTGTCCCCTTTCTCCAGCCCACGGCGTTGTCATCCTCAGTGGGGACCTGCTGGAGCCTCAGAATCCCAAACTGCAGCTGCCTGATGAATTCCTTACCAAAGCTGGAGACAGCAGAGGGGGAATCTCTTCAGTTCCTTTTGCTCTTTGGAAAAAGAGCAAAGAGAGGCTGTGTTCTGCTGGTTTTCTGTGAGGCAGTTTGAGAGCCCAGGACTGTGTCCAATAGCTGGAGCAGGCAGTTCCTCCTGAGGAAAAGGGATTTCCTTATCTGCACTGCTTTAGGTGCTTGTGGCTGGTGAGATGGGATCCTTCCTCAGGCCTGAGGAATTGGTGGGTTGGGACCCTCCTCATGCCAGAGGAACTGGTGAGCTGGGATCCCTCCTCATGCCCGAGGAATTGATGGGCTGGGATCCCTCCTCATGCCAGAGGAATTGGTGAGCTGGGATCCCTCCTCATGCCAGAGGAACTGGTGAGCTGGGATCCCTCCTCATGCCAGAGNGGGATCCCTCCTCATGCCAGAGGAACTGGTGAGCTGGGATCCCTCCTCATGCCAGAGGAATTGGTGAGCTGGGATCCCTCCTCATGCCAGAGGAATTGGTGAGCTGGGATCCCTCCTCGTGCCAGAGGAATTGATGGGCTGGGATCCTTCCTCATGCCAGAGGAATAACTGTCTGGTGACAGTGCCTAACTCTGGAGCCCAGGCTCAGCAGGTGCTGCCCTTTCCATGGTGGAATTTGCAGCCCCAGCATCGGGAGAGCGGAGGTTTGGCAGCGCCAAGGAGTGCTCCGGACACAGGAGAYGAGGAAAGAGCTTTGCCATCAAGTGTTAAAGTGAACAACAAAACCACAGCAACTTTAGTTGTTGCATATTTACTGTTTATCTGCCTGAGACCCAGGCAAATTAACAGCAGCCATCTCATTTTTGTTTCTCACAGATTATTCTCCTGTGACTTTTAATTAAAGCTTCCCTTAGGCACAGAAGAACCATTGGTGATCTTTTTTTTTTTTCCCTGGACTGTCTCAGCTTTAATTACCTTTTAGGATTTGAAATAAGCCTTATGTTTGCACCAGATCATGTTTACTACGGAACAAAGTGGCAAAGGGATCAGCAGGGATATTGACTATAAAATCAAAATTTCACATAAAATATATTTAAAATATAGTCAAGTAAACATTCCCTTCCCCCTCCTGAAAACCCTATGGCCAGGTTTAATAGTCTTTCATGTATTTTAAACTGAATAACTTGTGTTGAATCTCCCATTCCTGCACTATTCAATTTTTACTGGGAATATGATTACATTGAAATGAGACTCCATCAGAGAAATAAGATATTGGATGGGCAGTAGACCAAGGCAAATTTCTGAGCAGTTTGCATAAATGTTTTCCCAACCACGATAGRAGCTTCAGAACTTAAGCAGAACAGCTAACCTGTCAGAATGCAATTTCTATTCACCGCTGCTCCAAACACCTTGTTTGCCAGAGAATCATCCCRCTTGTTTTGTGTTTACCTGCAAATAAATTTGATATAAAAAGAGCTCAAATGAGTATAACGCCATTCCAGCCGGAGAGAGGGGAGGTTTTTTAGCCTCTAATAGGTGTGTAAATATGGGGCACAAGGTATTCATGCACTATGGAGGCACCTCGGTGCCAGAGAAAGCGGGAGCAGGGTGAGTTAATGGGCTGAGCTCCCCAGGACACCGCAGGGAGCAGGCAGCGTGGGCTGGACTGTGCAGCACAGGATGAATAAAATAGCCCTAATAATTTCCTGCTGTTGACTGGAGAACTGCTGGCAGGTCTGTTAAAAGCAGTYGAATTGCAGCAGGCCTTAGAATAGGGATAAATGTGTCGTGCTGAGAAGATGGAATATTTTTGGGAGGCATCTTTGGACTGAGGAGAGCCCCCTTGTGCTCTCCATGGCAGTGGGTTCCTTGGCAGAGAGACTCTCTGCAGGTTCAGCTGCAGCTGGGTGGGAGCAGCTCAAGGTGTATTTTAGCCGTGGCTTTGGGGTGTGTCTATCCAGGCACTATTTGTACATTTCCAAAGGGCACGATCCAGGCTTAGCCCAGCTCATCAGCATGGACTGTGCAGCTGGAGATGCACTTCCTCTCTTTGCTTTTTTGTATAGAAGTGAAGAAATCCATGAGGGGAATAAGGACTTCCATTGCCTTATTGAATTAATGATGTTTTGGTGGCTGTTGTTAATCAGATGATAATATTACTGTTGGCTTCAGTCTAATGATTTTTTTGATATCATTGACTGGTTGGGTGGCTGGCTGGCTGCTTCATGTGCTTCTCAGACACACAGGAAATGGGGTTAGAAAAAAATAAAATTAGCTTTTCTTTCATTTACTTGTTTCTGACCTGGTGTATCTGCCCCAAATCTCCAAATAACTGGGTTAAGCAAGTCTTGCTTTTCAGGTATTTTAGCCATTGAGGAACTGCACAGGCAAATCACACTTCTGGGCTCAAAAATGGACTTGATTTGAGGTTATCTTTTTCTGCTTCTATATAATGGGCATTCTGCACACAAATTGGTTTTTCACAGATGAATATTCTGTGCATTTAATTTAGACTCTGCATATGGCTGTGTGCATTAGAGATGTTTAGCATAAAAAAAGATGAAGAATGGAAGAAATACTTTTTAAATTAATGGTATAAAGTTAAGTGGTGTGCTCCTGTTTACCCTTCCTAACAATATAACAAACCAAGGACATTCATCAAGAAGAAAGGCTGTAATTAATTAAGGGAAATATGATGCAATGCACAATTAACATGTGTTATAGCATGCCAGTAGRCTCATGCCAACAATATAGTAATGTTAGCTAAAGGATTTGACATTTATGTGGATAATAAAATATTGACAGTTAAATCAGGGATTTTTTTAAAAATTGTTTTCTGGAAGGAACTCTTTGGCTTAAAAACCTACACCAGCTATGATTATATCACCTACAGGCAGCCTGTTCCRTAAGAATTCCGTGGGCGTCAGGCAGTAAAATACCTTATGAAACAATCTGGCATTAACTTAGYGGGATCTCTCATTGTATCCCATGCAGAAATGTTTTCTGTGCTAAACAGCTTCTTCCTTCGTATTTAATCATCATCTTGAGTCCTTACAAATGATCCCTCCACCTGAACAGACGGCATCACCTCAGACCTGCCCAGTGCTGTTCTCTCCATCCCATTTGCTTCTCCTCTGGTGTGTGCACATCTCACTGCCCCTTTCCGTGAGGGAACCTGGGCGTGGTGTTCTGTGGATTCTGTGAGACACAACAAACTGTGACGCCCACCTTGTTTTATTCGTGCCAGACAAACTGGAGGCGCAAAGGTCGTAAATTTGGTGATAGCCTGCAGGAAMGCTTGAAGAGTAGGGCTACGTTTTCTCTCTTCTTGATTGCATTGGTGGTTGCTTAAAGGGAAAACATCACATGGAAATCACATTTCTGTCAGAAAATCTTGGACTTGTTATTCCCACAAATAAGCTTAAGATTAATGAAACTGAAAGCAGCAATCTTGCACTTATTAGGGCTGTAAATAACCTTAAGATTGATGAAAATGAAAGGAGTTGGTCAGTTCAAAAAGGCTTTTTCCCCCTATTTTTTCTCTATTTTGGTAAGGCTGCACAACCAGGGGTACTTTCTGAAGCATTTTTCTATATTAAAGAAGAAACTCTCAGGAAGGGCTTTTAAGAATATCCACAGGTGAACAGATGGCGACCCTTCTGTCTTTCTGTACCACTGTTTCAAGGGAATTTCAGGGTAGAATTTTCTAACCACCCTTTTTTTGGTACATGAAGATAAATCACAGGCATGTTCCCTTAAAGGTTTTGATGGGAGCTCCAGTCCACTCCGAAATTCTCCGCTGGAATAATGTGAAGGAATCGGGGTCAGGAAATTGATTTGCTCGAAAGCGGTTTATTTCAATTTGAATATTTTGAAATTGTGCTGGGTACCTCCGGTAGCGTGCCTGAAGCAAGATGATCCTGTTACCATGGTTTCAGGCTGAGATTTGGGTTACTATGGTGTCAGCCTTTCCTTCTTGCTATGCGGGAAAGTAGAGTGCAACCTGGGCAAGGTCATGGAGACTTAAATCCTCGAAGAGGCTAAGCTGGAGCAGCAAAAATTAGTCACTGCAGAGAAGGGCTTTTATGCAGCTGGTACCTGGAGGAGAGACTCAAGTCCTGCCTGAGCTTTCTTGCAAAGTGCTGGATTCCRAGCCAGGCAAGTCAGGATTCCCGCTGGAGAGAGGGGGCTTGGCAGTTTACTGCAAAGCACAACCTTTTTGTCCATCCAGGCATCAGAGGCACGCTCCTCTCTCCGAAAGCTGTGGTGGTTGCATCCTCTCCCCTGTAGATGGGCAGCAAAACTGTAGTGTCCCCCCTTTCAAATGGGATGTGGGTTGAGGACACAAACAGTCTTTGGAGTGAGAGCTGTCACCATGAACATGTTCTTGTTGCCTTTCTGTTTTCCTTTGTCATTTTGGTTGTTCACAGTGCTAAATGTGGACTTTTATTTTTCTTAATGCCTTTTTTTTTTTCCCTGAAAGTGAAGCAAGCTGACCTTTCATTTCACTGCAATAAATTAATTCCCTGTATTTTAATAAATTAATTCCCTGTATTTTGTTCTAGCTGTCTTAAGCAGTTTATAAAGCTTGAGTTTTCCTGCTGGAATTTTACATCTTCATGTCGAAATAAATTGACCCTGTTGCTCAGAAACCAAGTAGTTTAAAGGGCTGGCACGCTGCAGTGTGAGGTGTTGCTGAGGAGCTCAAGCAGGTGCCACAGTTGCTGGGATTGGATCATGGCAAGCCAAAAACTCCCTCAAAGCTTTTTTTCATAGAGAAAGCAGCAACGTGCATAGGAAACTCAGGCTGTGGATCACAGCACATAGGGTTGGCATTGAGCACCATCTGTTCAGCACCAAGAAAAAACCCCACACTTGATGCACAACTGTTCTCCAGGCCCAGAGAACCTTGCAGCAAACATTTAGGCAGTAACAGGGGTTCTTTGCTATTTGGTTAATGGACTAGTTACTGTTGGGTTCTTTTTTATTTGTGAGTATGTTTGGGTTTGGTTTTTCTTCCTTCAAATAGGGTTTTTAATTTTGCATCCTGAGATTCAAGTATGTAAATTCCACTCGAGTCTCGTTCCAGCCTCTTAAATCGTGCTGCAGYATTTGCCTTCTGAGGTTTGATTTGGGCTTTCTCTCTGTAATCTAGAGATAGAGTTACATCAGAGGGCTGCTACAAGGATGATATCACAGCATTTTGATGCCATGGTAATAGATGCAGACTTAGTCTCATATCTCTTGATTGCACCCGGACAAGTGCCAATTTATCTATTTCATCACAGTGAAGCAGCTCTTCCCTCCTGAGTGTACAGTTCTTCTAAGTGTTATTCCCAAGTAATAACATTATCTCTCCAGCTTATACCTGGAGGGGAATTATGTGAAGTAGCAGTACAGTATAATTATTTCAGTGAAAAGCCGCAGCCCTGACCAAAACAAACAAAAAAGCAGCTCAGTTTTGGCTCCACGCGCATGCAAACGGGCACAATAATCAGGGGCACAGCGGTGATTTTCATTATTCTAAATCAGTCTGACTGGTAGTGATCCGAATGGCACTTTGGAATGCATTAAGGACATTGCTCCTGAAGGAAATTGTGTTACTTGGAATGAAACAAATGTTTAATATTTCTGGTTTCTCTTGCTTGTCTCGTCTTGTTTTCTTGCAGACGTGCACTTGCTGTTCTCCCCAGGTTCCTCAGGGCTGTTGGGCCACATCTACTCTTTAGGCTCTTTGTGGGTGTTACCATTGGGAGTATGGAAAGGAAATCGGAGAGCCAAGGGAAGTGTAGCATTGGAAATCAGCTGCTCCTTAATGCTTTGTTTCTTGCCAACACAAGGCAGGGACATGATCCTGCCACAGCATTAATGGTGGTACTCAAGAAGAGGACATTGGCAGAAAGATTCTCTGCTTTCAGAGTCTTGACTTCCCAGTTGCATTCTTTTTTTTTTATGCCACTTTACTCTTTGCTTTCCTGTGTGCTAACCCCACGTTCCTGCTGCATTTTTGATTTTATATTTGCATTTCTGACGCCCTGGTAATCCTGCTCTGAGAAAGGAAGCGTAGAGGGAGCTGGAGTAAGTGTAGCCCTGACTGATACCCGTGCTGGGCTGGTTGGTTCTGCTGGCACCTCTTGGGTGCAATCAAACCCTGGGGTTATTTTGGGGTGTACCCAAGTCTGGGCTGCCCAGAGAACTTGTTTGTGAGTGCTGTTTTGTCTGGGCAGTGTTTGGGGGCTTTTCTAAAGGCGCAGCTGACAGCAGGGTTTAGACTTAAAGATGGGGGGTAGTGTTGAGAAGCGGCTGTGTGAATATGAACTTTGTTTTCTCTGAAAAAGGAAGATTATTTTCTGACAAACCAGAGGAATCTATTGCATTGTTAAATGGAAATCTTCATTGTTCTATTTGTTATCTTGCTTAAATTTAGGAGTTGCCAGATATTAGCTCACTAGGGAGTAGAAAATCAATGACAGAGGTAAATGTGCAATGAATCAAAACCATTCCTGATTGCCAGACTAGAAGATGATTGTTGTTTTAGTCTTCTCATGTTCATTGTTATCTAAAGAGTAACCAGGAATGAAAAAGACACATATATAATATATAAAATAAAAATTTTAGTCCTTTTTTCTTCCCTTCCAGTCAAATTTGAAGAGTTGCTAAAATCTACCTAGTAGATTTTAATAACAAGCTTGCAAGTTTAAAAACCAGAACATGTGGCTGAAGTTCAGTGAAGAATTAACTAAATTTCAGGTAGATCAGTTTGCAGTAGCACTCAGCAATCTGACAACAGCACGGCCCTGACTGTAAAGATGGACCTGAGAGCTGGTGCCTTGGTATTCACGTGTGGAACTTTGCAATAATTTAAATCATTAAGATAAACTGGCACACAACAAATTGGAGTCCCAGGGGGCATCTAAATGTGCCAGCAGTTTATACAAGTCGACCTCAGACTCTCTCATGTGTAAGCAAGTCAAGGGGCACCATCTGTAGCTGGCCTTTGGAGCTGTTAGGGGTCATGCAGAGCTTGGGGTTGAATTCCAACCAGTTATTTATGGAAGAAAAAGAGAGACTTTAAATACCCACACTTTTAAGTGAATTATTCCAGGCTTAGTGGGCTTTGTGATGGTTAAACACGCAAGCAGCCTCTTGCAATCTTGCTCATTTTCAAACATACATGTGATTAAACTACTGTAAAATCTGAATGGTATTACAAACATCAGTGTTTCCTGGGTGAGATGTGTCCAAGTGTGTACACTGAGTCTGTTTTCATGAATTGAGGTACTATGGCTGAGTTTCTTACTTTATATTTTCTGCATTGAAGGTAGGTTTTTTAAAATGTCTTAACACTAAACAATTTCACGTAGCAGGACTGAGGCGACAGTCACTGAAATCACTGTCATGTTAAACACCAAATTATCATGATTTTTAATGGTATAAAGTGAGAACTTTCTGTAATTATTCACTTTTTAATGTTTGGGTTTTTTCAAGATGAAAACCCCAAAAAAATGAGGCACAAAGCTTTACAGTTCTTTCTGAGGCATATTGAGGGCGTGATGTGATACTGCTAGAACTGGCTGCTGACTAGAAATCAAGGAGCTGTAATTAATTTCAGTTTTCACTCTGAGAAGTGTGGCTTCTAACCTTCTGAAAATATGGGTGAAGTGACCTTCTCCATGCAGTATATATATATATATATATATATATATATATACACACACACACAGAGCTTCTGATACAGGCACCCCATAGGGTCACAGGTGAATATAACCTTGCCTTTTCCACATGTACCAAAGGTGTGGATCCCTTACATGTTTCTCCTTGAATATCCACTCAGGCTGCTGTTATAGTAAAGGTTAATTGCAGGAAAAGCAGTTATCCTGATGTTAACACAGGTCTGTGCTGGTCCCAYCTGCAGAGTGCCAGAAAACACTGGAATGCTGTGTAGCTGTATCTTGTTGTAGAGCTAGAAAATCCCTTCCTTGCCTAAAGAGAATACAGAAATTGACCTTTTTAAGTCAATGTTGGAAAAAAATCTAAAAGCARTTCATTGCACTTTGGTAGTGATGTGGTTTTCAGCACCTCTGACTGAATTCACCAAAAAGACGCCTAAAGAATAAAATAATATTATTCATTTGTGAGTAACTTCAAAAAGCATTTCTCAGCTGTAATTAAATCACCAATCAGGTTAAAGTCATCGATTTACCATCTCAGATAATCCTGGGTGGTTTGTGCACTGTGACAATGGCACTGTGTTATGAAGCACTGACGTTCCTCACAGRTGTATTGTCAGCCGGCCCTCAAGGTTTGATCATTAGTCAGAAGAGAGAGGAACAAAAACAACGTGGGAAACCTGTCTGTTGGAAACTATTTGAGCTTCGCTGCTTTCAAACCCAGAGTGCTATTTGCAAACATAGTAAAGGAAATAATTTGGAGTCTCTTGCCTGTAAGAAAAGATTATCTGACTTGTTGTAATGAGCTAACCCAGATTTCATGTCAGTACAGGTACACTGGCAAGGGCATTGGTGGCCTACATCCCCCACAGAATCCAAACAAAACCTGGAGCTGCCTGAGTTTAGCTCTTTTGATCTAAGGACATTTAATCCTGTACCAGATTGAAAGGGGCCTTGCTGTAAGGGAAAGTCATGTCCTGTGGTGGTGCTGCAGCCCCTGTGACTGTGYTCCCTAAGACCACGGTGTGATTTCTTTGTCCTCTGTCTCTTTTCAGAGTCCCTAGGTTACTTTTTGACAGCTGCAGCACTGTCTCCTCTCAAGGCTTTCCATTTGGTAGATTATCTCAACAAAAGTATTTCTTGTTTTCCCTTGTGTGTTTGCATGTCTCTGATACCTCTACATCYATTCCTGKRGCCTCCTCATGGAATTAGCACTTGGCTGCTTGTGCTCAGGTGCTTTTGGAACCTGTCAGGACTTGGAGGGATGGCAGTGTTGGTATTCCCTTTCAACAATGAACCACTTATTCATTTCCTTCTATGCTATTTTTATTTTAGCCTTGCCTCTYACAGCTTGTCAGAAGTGTGTAATTCATGCATTTCTTCTGTTTGTGGATCTGGTACAACTAAATCACYTCTCACCAGGCTGATGGATATATCATGGCCATGCTAGCACAAGATGTTTAGTTTTCTTCTCCAGCTTGCAGCAGTCCCACTTTCTGTCTGCTGCTGTGTGTGGCACAAAGTGCCTGAGTGGTATCATTGGGAATTTAGGAGATAATGCTGTGCATAATATTTTTTCCTCAATTCTTTTCTGAGGAAATGTGCAGAATGAGAGCTCTGGACTCAAGATGCTTCACTGATCTTTGYGTGCGTTGTGGAAAAGAGTACTGTAATTCCTCTCAGTGTTTTGGCTGTTTGGTGTCTCTGACTTYGGACCAAGAGGGCGTCCTAGTTTGGGACAGAACTGCAAACTGCCTTCATTGTGGTCACGTGCTTTGGTCACGTGCCCTCCAAAAATTTTGATTCTGAAAGCGCCACTTAGGAATTTCTATTTCTGCTGGTTAGGAATTGATATTTCAGACGCTGCTGAAAGCAGCAGTCCGAGAGGATCTATGTATAGCTGTCATCACACTCTCTCTTCAAATGGAAAAATTTGATACTGTGACATTTTAAGAAAACAATAACAAAAATCACAAATCAGTGGAAGCACTATTTAGTTCAGTGTAATAGATGAATAGCACTGTGGATAATTTTAACACTCCTATATTTAGGGAAACAAGGCCCTGTAGTATGTTGGTAACAGCAGAACTCGATCAATGTGAAGCACCAGCTGGTGTTCTATAAATGCAGATCTTAGGGCACACATCCGAAGAACTCTCAAGCTCTGTGAGTACCAGAGAAATTATAGTAACTGCCACCAAATGGGTCACTTCATGGGTAATCACAGTCTGGTGAGAAAGACATTTCCCTTTCGGAGGCAGAGTGCCAGGGAAAGCACGGGTTAGCTCAGTGCTTTACCTGGAAATGTTTCCCCACACGAAACCTGGATTTTTGTGGACTTGGTAGGTGAACCCTTCCCAGGCATGTTCCTGATTTGTCCCTCCCCAGGGCTGTATTGGTGTGTCCAGCCATAAGATGTTACAGCTCGAAGCTTTGGGTTGTGCTCTCGCTGTTTTGACAAAAGAAATGCCTAAGCCTGAGGCGATTGAAAAAATAGTCCTGTGGAATGAAGRGATCTAGGCAAAACTAATAAATGTTTATCTGTGCTGGTCCCCGAGTGTTCTGGAAGTTTAGCAGTCAGTGGCAGCTATGGATTTAACTTACTGAAAACTGCGGGGAGTTTTCCTTAGCTTTAGTGCTGTATAAATGTCCCTTAGTTTGTACAAGCAGTTGTTTGAGGAAATTGGCCCGGCTAAATCGACATTTACCTGTTCACATGGAACTGGATTCTTTGCGCCCTGGGGATCCTTGCCAAGACTTTCAAACGATTGACAGAATAGAAGAATTTTTTAGACTTTTTTAGAATTTTTTAGAATAGAAGACTTTTGCACATCTCTGGTTCCCTTTGTTATGGGAAGTGGGCAGCCTGGTGGCTTGGCCTTTTTTCTTGGTGAAGCTCAGATCAGCATTGCATGGGATTGAAAAGGTGCCCAATGCAGGCAYGTGCAGGATACATCTCTGGAAGTTGAGGGAAACTCAACTGGGAATCAGGTAAAAACTCTAAACCAAAGTGATTTTCTGCTCTTCTCTTCATGCAAATGTGTGATCAGTCCCTTACTCCTTGTGATAAATTTGCTGGTGACATCTTCATTGCAGTGACTACAAGGGTATTGTAGCAACTCTGACTTGTAACATCCTATTTAGACACAGGTTTTTATTTTCATCGTTCTAAATCTTTTACTGTTGCATAGGAGCGGCAAAAATAATTATCTTCTACTTAAGATTTCTTTATTATTTTGTCATGTATTCATAGTGTTTGGGAACAAATGAGCACTGCTGACGTGAAAGGWCTAGTTTTAAGGTAGGTGGTTAGACAGATTCCTAGCAGCTGAATGAGACGAAATGTAGATTTTGACAAAAATTAAAGGTTTGCATCCATAAAGTCCTACACACCTGTTCTTAGTTTTGCCAACTGCTAAGTTAGGCAACAGTAGTAAAATGTAATCACATCCTAGTGTAGATGAATAAAAAATAAGAAATATCCCCTGTTTGCTCTATCTAGACCACACTTTTAAACTTTCTCCCAGAACGTGTGGGCTATTATCACGGAGCAGTTGAGATCCTGACCATAAAACATATCTAAAAATCCTTTTCACCTTTGTTTAAGAGTAGCTTTTAAAGCACCATAGGTTGCACGCTGGCACATCCTGTTGTTTGAGTGTCCAGTTGTGATGGATTTGGCTGGGACAGGGTTATTTTTCATCACAGGMGTTTTGGGTTTGTTACCAAAACACTGTTGCTAATACAGGGATAGTGCCTTTACTGCTGAGCTRTGGGATGCCAAAGCCGAGCTGAGGGGTCTCAGCCACACCAGCAGTTTGTTTAAAAGCCCCAGCAGGACCTTTGCCTTCAGCTTTCCGTCCAGGCAAGATGCATCCCTCGGGGGGTGGCAGCAGGGGGTTCAGATCCGTCACTGGCCTGTTCACACCGACTGCTTCTTTGTGCCACACATAAACAGAGRTGGCAGCAATTTATTGGCTTAGAATTGCAGGAAAAAGTCCCTGTTTACCCACTTGACAGTGGTGCTGACATTCTTTTGTCCGTGATCTCCTTTGCCATCGTTCCCATCTGTTCTTATTTACGGCAAAACTTAACACTAGTTTGAACAGATTTCCTTTTTCAGTTCTCTCTACTTTATTTGTGGTGGTTTGGTTTTTTTTTTTCATTATTATCATGGAATGAAAGATCTTGTAATCACACCCAAGTGGCTGTATCTGGTAGAAAGTTTGATAGCATGCATTTTAAAAAAAAAAATGTAGTTCCCATGGTGTGTTAGAACAGCTTTGTGCATAGAAGGATTGTGGCTCACACCTAATTAKTTTCTCTGACAGAGACCATTTCCATTGCTGAGCTGGGAAACTTCTAATCCTTTATGTGAAGTGCCTGTATGTGGAAATATCAATATTTCCAAGAAAACAAAATCAGATGAAAGTGTGAACAAAATGAAATTAATTAGGTTACTGAAACAGGAAAATAATCCCGTATTATCACCTTGTTCCCTCATTTATCTGCAGCTWGTAAAAGAATAGTGATGCCATGATTGTGCTGTAATATCATTTTATAGTTGCATGAGCTTTCTTCAAGTACAGGGAGAGGTTTTCCAGAGACCTTGCAGTATTGGTTCAGAATTCTTATGCATGAAGGGAGAATTGAAATATTCATGTGGTAACTTTGTGAGAGGAGTTAATCTCTCAGCATGGCAATGATGCCTTTTTAGCAGTGAAAGATGATCCATGCCATCCACGGGGTGCTAATAAAACATTCCATATGCCAGGAGAATCTGTTTCTCTTTGTCCTTAACGAGGGTACGTCTGTATCTAATACTGACAAAACGAAGTTTAAGTTATTAATGACTTATGCTGTACCCTTTTAATGAAAAAAATAAATTACTCTAGAAAGCTGAAAGGTGGGAAATGTTTGGTGAGGCCACACCAAGGGATGAGCAGCAGACAGACAGACCTTTGTCAGGTTTTCCACCCAGCCACATCCCCAGAGAAAGTGTGCAATGCTAATATTGGGTTGTAATAATGTTAATACTGAGTGTCAATCATGGTGTGCAGGACAAGGAAATACACAACCTAAAAAGTCTTYGGTTACATGAGGCTCTCGAAGAGCTGGTGGGATTGCCCTCCTTTTCCTTCAAGGGATGGAAAGAAATGAGGAGAGGTTCTGGCTGATGTGGAAAACGAGCAGTGGTGTTTTACATGTTCCATTCTCTTCACTCTGAGGCTGCAGAGAGCACCAGGTGCCAATAACTGTGTAAATAACAGCAATTTGAACTCTAAGTSTGCACATTTTTTCTATGCTTTTGCTTTAACTGGAGAGTATTTTGCTGGAAGTTTAAGCTTGCTCCTTCCGTCACTTTTTCTTTGAATCTCTGTTATCTTCATGTATTTTTAACAGGTACRTTTATTCAGTGATCTTCATTGTGAAACTCTCCCTGTGAGAAGCTGATGGCAATAATTGCCGTTTTTAGTGTTAGAAACAACCGAAGCACAATTTTAAAAAGCACTTTGCATTGGTTAAGTTCTACTTTCCTAATTTTCTCAAGATTGAAGTTAAATCAGTCCTGAATCCTAAAGATCTGACATTAAGATATTATCATRCACTCAGTTCCAGGGATTCTTCAAACTTATCTGTGTAATTCCTGTAAGAAACATGCTGGAGAACAAAAAGTGATGTCTCTGGCTTAGAGATTTKTTCAATAACTCCCGTGGCACAGAGGGCTGGTTTAACAGTGAAAGTCTCTCATGGTTTCCTTGCTTCCATCAGGTRTGTGTATAAAATCTCGTGGTCTGTGTGTGCCCAGAGCAGCCCCTGTCCTCGTGGGCACGGTGCAGGCTGGGCGTGGTCCTGTGGGTGCTGCTGGTGTGTGCTGGTGGCCTTGGRCAGCTTTGGCAGATGGCACTGGACCTGTCAGCAGACTCAACAGCATTCCTGCTCTCTGGAGTTTGCCTCCTCTTGGGACCCTTCCCCAGATACTTTTCCAGTGCTGTTTTCTGGCAGCTCCTCCTCCATCTGCCTCCGTTGGTATCTGCAGAATCCTCTTGCACAGCAAGTGCTTCTGTCGGTGGAGTGAGTCCGGTCCCTACTCCAAAACTCCTCCCCTGCTCTCATTTCTGCCCTGCAGGAGCACCCTTTGCCAAGAYGTTTGGAACCCTGCACCTGGCAGCAGCTGGCAGTGCCATGACAGGTCCTAGAGCTTTCATTTGCGGATATTTATAGAGCTGGCAGCTTCCATTTATTGTTCACYGAGGTCTTGCTTCTGTATGTTCAACAGAAGTGTCACTGGTAATCAAGTCATGGGCAGTTTAATCTCATTAGTCCCCAATTATGTCCTAAGCCCAAAGAAGGGAAAGGCAGGGATCAGATTTAGAGTTTGTCCTGCTGGAAGTGTTCTGATTCCCCAATATCTACGGATGTGCTTCTGCCCCACATCTCCTCGCGGGGAAAACATGGACTGGGATTCGTCCAGACACCACAGATCTCCATCCACACAAATTACAGCAGCACTGCCCAGTATTCCAAGGCAGCTTTTATGTCCTAGGGGCTTCAGTGAATACTTAGGATATATTTCTACTGCAATTTAGAGACAACCTGATTTTCCACATTTAAAACGTCTGTAATGTATTTAAAAACAGACAAAAAAACCCCACAGTGACTTCCCCCTACCTACCCCACTGCCCCAGCCTGGAGTGTTTACTGGGACTCCAGGATTCATTCCTGACCAAGCTCCATTTGCTTTTACTCTTTTCCCTTTTCTTATTCCTGGACTGGTAGGTTTTATTGATGTCAGCTTCCACRACTGTCAGGGAACAACGCCATAATTTTCAGCTGCCCCTGTTTTAAGAAAATAAATCAAGGACATAAAGGTTTTTAAGACAGTGGATTAATGGAAGCGTAGACTGATCATTTATTATATCAAGCACTACTTCTGACCTACACAGAGACAACGCTCTCTGTTCCTCTGTGGGATCCTTGGGTTGGAGTTTTCCTTTTACCATAGTGTGGACATTCCTTTGTCCTAGGAACAGAGCTCAAGAYGAGCTGTGGCAAATAACAGGGAGCTGTGAAGTGGTAGAGAGCAGGCAGGAAGCATTGCCAAACAACGATGTTAGAATTCCATAAATTTCCCTTTTACAGCAGGCATGGCTTCAGTAACGTGGGTCATTGGTGTCAGTGTGCCTGTGATCCTTAATGTAAAGCAGATTTTTTTTCTTCAAGTCAACAAAAAAGATCATCTGGATTAGTCTCATTAAAGTTGGTGCAATTTCTGGCCAAAGGATTGTCTCTATATGTTCTGTGAGTAAAACAGCATGTAAAATCTAACAGCAGTTTTCAGTGATTTATTGCCTCTAGTTTTCTATGATTTTTAATCATTAAAGAGTATGTAAAAACATATTTTATACACAATCTTTTATCTTACATTTATTTTTATATTTCTCCATAGCAATTTATTGCAATAGATATATCACCATTACTATAGACATTTATAGTGCCATTAAAATTCAATGCCACCATAAATTTATGCTCCTTAAAGTTTGACATTTGTAACAGCTTCCACAAGGGCATATTTTATACTGAAAGTGAAACTTGAAGTAGAAACTTTTCTTAAATTCAAGATGTAGTCAAGGAAGGAGATGTCTTTTATCTGCTTTTATTAAATTCAATAACTTGGGTGAAGCTGTGTTAGGCCCCACTTTTGGGTTTCATTTGCTCAAGACACTTCAAACAAGTTCCAGGTAAAGCAGAATATACAAAACAATATTATAAAGCTATTATTTACTGGCTGACACACAAAACGTAGATAGTATATCACGAGCTCCATGAGTATGAATGAATATCTTGATTCTTAACTAGAAAATTTAAAAAATGACAATTCTGAATCTGGAATGTTTAAGGTTATTTAAAGATCATTGCAGAACCAGGCAGGAGTTTCTCTCTCTCTCTCTCTCATATTAGTTTCTTTATTCATAGAAAAAAAAATAGACTGCTGAGTAAGTATCAGCATGGAATTGAATGCAATGTGCAARTGAATAGCAAGTTGATTTTCCTGTTGCTAATGTTTTTTTAATGGAAATTCAAAAGGGAAAATATGTTTTCACGGTTCAGAGTATGTTGATAATGGTCAAAATTACCGGTAATCTTTCCCTTGCATCCCCCTTGGTTCCACATAGGAGGATGTATCAGCTCTCCATGGAAGCATTTTCCTTCTGAGATCCACCAGAATCCAGCACAGATTTCAGGTGGTCCAAGCAGAGAGGGACTGAGCAGCTGAGAGCAGCAATCCTGTGGGGATTGCAGCTGTTGGTCAGGAGAGTTATCAAGGAATTGTTTGCTTTCATGAGGTCTAGAGGTGTTCTTATTTTCAGCCTATTACACATTAAATGGCAGGCATTGCCAACATTTCTTTTTATATATAGAAAAAGCATAAATTTAGTTGTATCTAGTGTGTGAGAAATGTTCAAGTAGCTTCTATTTGCATTTTTTAGAGCTGCACTGGTAACATCTAAGAAAAACTGAATGAGAAACAGGAGTTCTGGTGTAGCATCAAGTAATCACCCTAAATTAGCAATAAACCTGCATTATATTTACCAGGAGTAATATTTCTATAAGCCTGGGCACAGATTTGATCATCAGTGAGAGGAAGGTGAGAGTGCTGCACAAGTGAAGCAAAGGGAAAGACAGAAAAAATAAAACTGTCACTAATACAGTCATAAGCAGATTTTATCATCTTTATTTCCTACTGTGGTTTATGAGACGAGCTGCTCTGAAAACAGAGATTGCAACGTGGTGATAAAGCATTCCACAAACCAGCAAATGTGCTYGAAAACTCCTTTCATATCTCAGTATCAGGAATCTGGAGTTTGTTATCCTGTGGTTGGACTGTGGGGTTTTTTACCATGCGCTCAGACAACTGCAGCTTCACAAGGTAATGAGAAAGGAAGATCAGTCGAGTGCTCCTGGCAAAGTCAAAAGCAAAGCTGGATCTCAGGAAAGAGGGTTTTTGACACAAAGTTGGGTGTGTGATGCACCTGTGTCCCAGCACAGTTCACAGGGGTGCTGCTTCYCTCAAAGCTCTCTTTAGAGTCCAAATTAAGGGACCTGGAGGGCTTGTAGTCATTAGTGGTGCCACAGGACCTTCCACACAAAGTGGCTTGTTAGTGCTGTGGTTCTGACTAGCTGATGTAATTACCTTCAGCCAACTTAAATTACCCTTCAGTTTYRACTGTGGTGAGAGATTCCGGGAGCAAAATCTGATGAGGTTAAGCAGGAGGAGGTTATWGGATCACAAATTATAAATAACTGCATCAGGAACAAAACTTTGCTAATGGAGGTTTTCYAGTCTACCAGACAAAAAAGTTTCACAAAGGCCGCTGGAAGTAGCTGAAACAGAAGGAGTTCATTTTGGGGGGAGAAAAAATATGTAAATTTTCCAATTGTAAATGTGATTATTTCTTTGGATGAATCTTCCAAGAAAGCTTGGGGAAAGTTCTTTCTTGATAAGAAAGTTAAAATCAGATTTGGATGTCTTTAAAGCCAAGTCTGGAYGCTTTTCACAGGGTAATTCCAAGCAATCTCAGTCAGAGCTTGCTGTACAGGAGACAAAGYTTGTGCAACAGCGTTATTCCTGTACTAATGACAGCGTTCCCCTGTGCTCTTTCATCTTAAATCCTGGGGTGGTGTTGGGCCAGGGGCTGTGACCTTTCAGGGGGGGAGTGCAAGGATCCCTTTTTCCTTGGCAGCAGGGGAGGGACACTGAGGTTTGCCAGTGGCCCCTCTCGCTCCCTGCTGCGGCCAGGACGTGTGTGGTGTTTAGAAAAGCTTTCTCATGGCCTCCTGTTTTCATGTCACAGGATTTTACCTCAGTTCGAACATAACTCACCGTATTAAGATGAATAAACCTATCACTTTATTTCCATATTGCATATAGGGTATCTAATCAGTATTTATGACATGTAAGATTAATCCCACTCATGAGGAGAGGCCTTTATAATTTATTAGTGCCATCACCTTGCTTGAGTTACAAACTGTTCATTTCATTCAAGGCAGAAAAATCCGTGTCTTAGGGAATGTTCATCATGCCTCTTATTTGTGAATTTATTACTCTTCTTAGTGGGAAACTTTTGGATGCAAAGGTGTTTTTCAGCGGTGATTATTGCATCAAGTCTTGGACCATTTCCGTGAAAATGCGGCTGATCTGGCAGAAAATAGCCTGGTCCTTTGGGAAGCACCTCAGAGTTGGAGAAACTGGAGATCTGGCTTGAATAAAAGGGAGAGGAGGAAGTGTTGTTTGAGGTGTGTGTTTGGGGTTGTGCTCGCTTTGCCTTTACCCAGCTGTGGCTGCGGGAGGGACCCCTGGTGCCCCTGATCTGCACTGGTACCARAGCTGCCCTGCCCTTTCCTGGGCACAGAGGCTTCTTCACCTTCTTCGTGTGCACAGGTGCAAGGATTTTTGGAACTGGACGTATAAAAGCTGACATGATCATTTAATTTACTTAACAGTTCACGTTTTTAATTTTTTTTTTCTTGGTTTTTTTTGGGGCTATTTAAAAAGGACTGAAACTGTGCAACCGTCCAAAATCAATTGGATTTTTCTTTGTAGTGATTTTGGTCAGACTCTTCTCTCACTGAAAGAACCCCCMGTATATCATCCTTTCAAGAGCTGCCTTCTTCCTTATTTTGAACTTATGTTTTACRGTACATCGCAAATTCTGAGGAAACATCAAATGTTTTGATCAGTTTTCATTCCACATTGGAATATTTTGTGAAATTTTAAAATTTTAATGACTGTTTTTAAGAAAGAAGCAAAATATTTGGGCAGTCACAATGACCTGATTTGATGTGTTTCAGGGAGAGCTGCATTCTCATGAATTTAACTCTCCTTGTTCAGGTTTGCAACTTGCTTTTTTTCCTAGAACTTCCTACAACTGATTTTCATTTTTCAGGCCAGCTTACACTGGTTTCCAGCCTTTCAGGGAAGAAATTTTGACCTACGTTGAGCAGCAATATCTAGAAAAATTGTTTTACATGCCTTRCTGGGCTTTTCTGATGTCCTTTGTGTTGCTATTATGATCCAGGACACTCGACTCAATAATCAGGGGGATTCTGACCCTGGTGCTGGTTGTTTGAGTCCAGTGGCTCACATTTGGACAGCGATCACTTTGTGATGACTCAGTGCAAAATCCTCTGTGATTTTAATGTGGCTCTTTGAAACATTTATTCATTACCTGAATGTGATTTTTCACTCTATTCCTCGTACCTGCGGGCAGAGAGGATTTGTTGCAGAAAGCTGTGCAAACAGATCTTGCTGCAGTTACCTGCTCTTCTGAAAAGTTTYATCTGAAACTGCTTAACTGCCCTTTGCATATTTGTGTGAAACAGATGCTATTTGGAAAGAGCAGTAGCTGTCTGACCGTGGTCGAGCTGATGCCTGTCTGTCAGTGTATTCTCTCATGTGGAAAAAAAAATGTTTTTTATGAGGSTGGAGCTTTCCTGAGGGTGAGCCTCCCCTTTTTTGCACAGGATCAGGAGTGATAAAAGTGTACTAGACAAAAGCAGATAAAATGCAAGAAAACACAAGAATCAAAAATGCTGCACCAGGGGCCATCTTGTACCATTAGTATGCTGAGAAGAGTCTTGGTTGCATAATAACTGATGATTCATCCGTGGTGAATTCCTTACCACAGTGTACTGTGATTTCTGATACACCCTCCAGTTTTTCTTTCTTTGAGATCCCCATCTAAACTAAGCCTCAGTTAAACACTGCAATAATGGTGTAATTTTTCTCCAGCCTGCCAGTTCTATTATATTTTGTTAGTGTAGGAAGTTTGGCAGAAGTCACGGCATTGCCACTGAGTTAAATACAAAACTCCACTGAGTTAAATACAAAACTCCACTGAGTTAAACAGCAAACTCCAGCTGTTCTCCAGCGACAGCCGTGGTGTGGCTGGGGATCTGGGCTGTTCCTGTGTTGTGCTCTTCAGACCCTTGTGTGCTCCAGGAGCTCCCAGCTCCATCACCAGTGGGAGAGAACGTGGGATGGAGGAGAGGCTGGGCTGACGGGATTGACTGGACACCCCGGGCTCTTCCCAGCTAGGGCAGTGACTGACTGCTCTGAGACTTCTCCTGGTGGGAATTTCAGACCGTCCTGGCTCCCCCAGGCAGCTCCTGCAGTTCACACTCCAGCTCAGAGCATCAGGGTGGGGAATCTGACAGCCCAGAGCCTCCTCCTGCTGCACAAGCACCCCAAGCCTGGGTGCACAAGGAACAGGCAGCAGAAGCCCTCTCTGCAGAGGCAGGGCTGGTGACCCAGGACAATCTCTGTACACTTTTAGCATGGCTGGATGCTCTGTCAGTGGTTTAAGATCATGCCTGAACTGGGAGGGTCTCAGAGGAGCATGTAAGGATTCGGCAGAACAGTTTTGGGGGGTCTGCCTGGAAATGGGACTGCAGCCCCCTTGGAGGCTCCTTTCACCATCTGGGCAGACACAGGTGATGTGGGTCAAGAGGTCTGATTCCCCAGGCAAGCACTGCCTGGTGCAGAGCTCTGGGCAGTCAGGGTTAGGGTTTTTTTGGTCGTTTTGTTATTTGGTTTTAAACAGTCCGTGAGTGTCTGAGCCATAAATAAAATTCTGCAGTTGCATTTAAAGCAGAACCTCCCCTCAGGATATTCTTTCCCAGCTAAAAATCATTTTTTGTTGACACCAGAAGCGTACTGAGGCTTTTGGCACCTTGTTGTCAGCCTCACTTGCACGAGCAAGAGGCAGAGCCCAGGGCTTGAGCTAACGGGAGCTCTTGGGCCCTGGGTGTCAGTCCTGGGTGGGCTCAGAGCCTTTAAAGCCTGTGGATGCCCTCCAGGTGTGTGACAGGTTTTTCCATCGGTTTAGCACTGTCAGTCTCAAATGACCTCCTGACAAATGAGATCATAGCTCCAGTGCAATCAGAGGGTGTTGTTTATTCGATGTAGCCCTCATTACTTGGAGAAGACAGAATGCAGCACCAAAACCAGCTCCTGGTTTGGAATATAAATAACAATCTATGAAGGCTTCTAAATAAATAATGCCATTAATCCAGAGTGTGCTCGGGGTTTTTTTGTTTTATTTGTTGGAAGGAATCAGTAGCAATAGTGTTATTTATTCCTAGAATAATGTTACTATAGTAACTATTGTACCTTATTAGCTGTGCACAGGAGTTGTGAAGTTACTCGGGGGGAGATAAGAAATTTGTCCAATAATTGGTTGTTTCGATAAAACAGGTGTTTGTCTGCCTTGAGAGCCTGAGTACAGCAGAGGATCTGAGAGCTCTGTGAGGTGTGGGAGAGGAAAGCAGAGGGAAGAGTGCTGGGTGTGCAGTGACTTGCACTGCACCGAGTTGGCTCATTGTTATAATTGTTTCACCGCGGCAGCTTTGCAATGCGAGCTGTGGGGGTAACCATGGAAACAGAGACTCTACAAACTGAGGACTTCACCACGGTGTTGTGAGAGCCCTTCAGACGGGCTGAACTTGGTTGTTAGAGATGTAAAGCTGCGCAGATCTCACACAGGGAGGGGGGAGAACTATTGCTTTGCTCTGTTTCCCAACACCCAGGCTGTCCTGAAGGCACAAGGCAGCCTCGCAGCTGCCCAGATGTGAAATCTGGTTGGACTGTGGGGTGCAGGTGAGGGAGTCCTTGAGGTGCTGTGGAATTTGTCCCGTGCATTTTGCTGGTATTTGGGGGATAAACGTGGCTTTACCTCCTCAGGCCTCATGGGGTTCTTGGGAAGAGGAGAGGACAGGACATCCCCTCCTGCAAAAGCCAGGCGCGCTGTTAGCTTAAAGAAGGTCCTCAACAGGTGTGAGGAGAGTTGAGAAGAATCTACTTGGAGTTCATTTCTTTTTTCTGCTTCCCTGGCTCAGATTTCCAGGCTCGCTGGTGTGTTTTCCTGCATGTTCCAAGGTGGTTCATGTGCTAAAGCTGTGTGTGCTTCCATAGTGAAATTTGGAACATTTTTTACACTAGCTAAAATTATATTTAGCAGCGTAGTAGAATCCAAATCCTTGGAAGGCTCTACTTTGTGTGCCAGCTTGGTTTTTTAACACTGTAGTTAGTGCTGTGCTACAGAAATATTTCCATCCTCCCCTTACTTTAGCAGAATTCTAAATTGAATMCAGGCAATTTGTTAACTACAAAGCCAGGGTGGGGGGAGAAAACCAAACAAACCACAAGGGTGTGCTGGGGGAAGCCAAAAACTGATTGTATTGGTTAAAGCAAAGCCCCAAAACCACAACTTTTGTAAGATAATAGTGAAGAGTAATTCTATATTAAAAGTTAAGAGGTTTAGGCATTTAAAAACTTACCAYGATACACTGAATTTCTTGGAGTGTTTCAGGGTAATGAGGGCTATGGGAAAGGATTATTCAAACAATTTGGAAATATTAGTACACGACAGCGAAACTTTGTATTGTCAGTGACCACGGCTTTTTTTTGTCAGAAAAAAAGATTTGGTTAATTAATGTATCCCTGATTACTTTTAGAGTSCAATATGTGGTAGGTAATATGCAAGCTGGTTATTACCTTAGATTCATTTTTATGTCAGTCTGAATTATTAAAGCAATTATAATTCACCATTCAAAGGTCTGAAGGAAGTAATATATGCTTTAAATTTCATGAAACACTTTACTAATGAAAATCCCCAGAGATGTTAAGAGTGGTATTAATGTGCAGAAGGTGAGCGGGGTTTTAGCTGGTCTGACAATAAAAAGTGATAGACTGGAAGAGTTCTTTATGAATAAATTTTARATCAGTATATGTCTAAACCACTTTTGGATAGAACACAGTATTTGCTGTAAAATAACGTGGTCTGTAGCAGTTACCCACGGGATTCATCGATGTATTTCCAATTAACTGCTGGAGTGAAAACCAAAATGAAACATAAATATATCAAACTCCTGAACTGGAGTACACTACATTCCTGTATAAGGGTGGGCATTGACAATGGTGTCCCCAAGACCAGATCCTGTTACCCATGTCAGTGTCCTTTTTATTTCCTTCTACTGTATTCCTTGGAAAACAGAAATTGAAAAAGTAACAGCGGCAATCTGAAGTTGATTCTGGACTAATACAGGGATTCAGGAATAAAATGGTAACAAAAATTACTGAATTTCATTCTTTGCAAYACATCTTTTTGCACAAGACTAAGTGCTGTTTCCCCAATAATTCAAACCACTTAAGCAAACATTTTAGTCAAAACCCCTGTGATGTTATTTGTAGCTTTTTAAAAGAGGAAGGAAAGGTAAACCAGGATCATACAGACATTTGTGTCCCAAACATACATGTTTTGTGAAATWACTCCACTAACTTCTTCAGATAAATATGTATTTATTTTAGAAATCAAGGTGAGCAGGATGCCAGCAGAGCCAAAGCAGCTTTTTCTTTGTCTGCTGRTGCAGGACAGGAGCAGCGATGGAGCTCTGTGAGCGTGCGGCTGATCTGCTGATTTACAGCAGCCCATTAGGCAAGCGTGGAGCTCATCTCCTCCACAATTGCAGTGAAATGCACAGACCCAAGGGAAAACAAAAGTTCCCCCAATTTGCCATTTTATTTCTACAGCTCCTTCAGTCCAAGTGGTTGACTGTTGCCCTGAGTTTGCAGCTCTTCAGTGTTTCCATTTTCTGTAACAGTTTCTCACGCACTTTCTGGATTTTCTGTCCTTTCTGCGGGAGCCGCGCGGCGGAGCGCCATGGCGCCACAAAAGGACAGAAAATCCAGAAAGTGCGTGAGAAACTGTTACAGAAAATGGAAACACTGAAGAGCTGCAAACTCAGGCCAACAGTTGACTTGAACCACAAAGGCACATCCCAGTGCCTTTCACTCCCCTTCATCTGCACTGCCCAGCTCTGAAGGGAGAATTTCCTCCAGCACCTGATAATTCAGCCCTAAAATAAATCTCGTGCTCCAAGGCTTCCCGGGAGCTGCGGATGCCGGGGGCTGGCACGGAGTCTCTCCGTGCTCTCTGCTCAGGACACTGCAGCTCCTGAGCTGAGGAATCCAGCTCGCAGTGCTCCGCCTGGCAGGGCAGGGCTCGTCCTCCACCTCACCCTGCCAGCTCGGCTAATGGCTCTTCAGGAGCCCAATGGATCTTAATAAAAGATGGAAATGGTTTTGCCCCTTCGTTTTAATTAACATTATGTCTACATTTCTATGATAATGGATAATTAAGTGAGTTACCTTGACATTGGAATGTTCTTGGAAATAATTTACTATGCAATTTCATTAGGTGAAAGACATTTGTCTATTTTATTTTGAATGGAAGTTTCATCATAAATATTTCTGAATATGATTTATACATAAACTAATTATCATTCACAGAGTCAGGACTTTCCAAACTGCAAAATTCGTTATGTGCATTTAAAAAATCTTTTTGTGATCATACACAGAATGTATGTATTACTTCAAAGAAATAGTCCTTTTTTTTTTTCCTGGAATCTCCAGTCATCTGTTACTCCTTAAACACGTAAAGAGGCACACAAGCACTCTCATGGACCCTTATTATTTTGGGGATAGCAAAGTTTGTCTTCATAAGGGGTGGTTTACTACACTTCAGAGAAAAGTTTTCAATGAACACCGTTCTTCAATAAAATCAGAAAGAAGTGTAGAGAGGCAATTTTTACCTGTATTTATTCACCAAAATGGTTGCCTTTTGGCCAGCTGTGGTATTCCCCTGTAGYATCCTTGTTCCAACATAAAATGAAAATGCTAAAATGAGCTTTTTAGATCTAGTATAGACCATGTCTTGTTTATAAATCGTCTTGCATATCTATTTATAAAGAAAGGGGGGATCCATCAAAAAAATATTTCAGTAGCAGTTCTGTTCCTCAGCTCTTGCAGGGTCGTGGCCTCAATTCACAGAAATGCTTAACTGGGTTTTGTGCAATGGAGAGGCTCCAAATGCTACTGCAGAACTTCTGTGTTTTGAGAGGTGCCCACAGCTCACCTAAATAATGATGGAATTGCAAATTGGTGCTATTGTATTATTTTTTAGTTACTAGGCATAATTCTATCAAAATACGCATTTCACATGTTCCATGGAAGGGGTCGTTAAAGGCATTAACTTATTGGTAATTTCTGATATGTGAGAACTGAAAGAAGGCCACAGTTTCCTTCAAAGAGGTTGTCAAATACACTGCAAAGAGCATTTCTAATGTCAGTAGAAGAATTTTTGGGAGGTCTGCTACTTTTGTGATGCAGATTAGCAACTGCATTGTGGAAATAAATTACACAGTTGTTCGTTTTGAAATGTAGTAAATTGTCCTGTTCCAGCACTGCTGGTTTGCATACCATGGACAGGAACAGGGGCAGGGGATGAAGAGAAAGGGAAGTGAATAATATTTTGAGAATAAGAACTTTAGGACAGTGATTAGCTATATGATGTGATACAGTGATCTGTGAAAGAGCATTTTATTGCAGGAAATACAGTAGCAGTCATCATCAGACCATTAACTGGTACAAGAATATCAGATGTCTCCTGGAAACTCTGTGGAGTATYGTTTAGTAACATTGCTTTGTCTGTAATTAATCTCTCTAAAGCCTAATCCTGCAGCTGATGCTCTCGGGGACACTGGAAATTCAGGACCTGGGGTTACTTGGGCTACATTTTGCCATTGATTGAATCATCCGTTGGATCTGTGGGAACAAAAGGGCAATTTAAGTTTCCACAAAGCAGATGAATTCATGTGTTAATATTTGAGATGGACCAATCTGTAACAGTCAGTGACACACTTTCATTTTCCTGTGTCTCTCAGCTAAAATCTGGACATGTTTCCACTGAAACATTTGAGAGAAACCAGACTGGCAAAGAGTTTGCTGCTTTGTCTTCTCTCTTGTCCCACCCAGTCCCATCCCCTTCCTGCATTAGCCAGTTGAAATAAAGATAATTTGAGGCTCCTTGGGGTTTGGTGATGCTGCACCCCACACGCAGGGCTCCTGCCTCCCCAGGGAAACTCCTGTTGCCCTCCGTGCCCGGTGAGTTTGCGTAGCTCAGCGAGCCACCGCTGTTGGAAATTTGGGCTCTGTGGGATTTCTCCTCGGCTAGCCCAGGGACAGCTGTGGTCCAGCCCCTCTGTGAGCAGCAGCCAGGGGCAGGGAGGTGCTGGAAGTCCCATGGATTGGCTGCGTGGCCGTGCAGAGGTCCCTGTGTGTCAGTGAATCCAAACAGGACGGGGAGCCAGGAGCCAGGACAGACGCTCCAGGAGCCTTTTTATTATTTTATCGGTCTCACAGACAGAGTTGAGACACAGGAGATGGTACAGGCTCGTGCTGTCGCAGGCATCCCGAGACTTCCTGGTCACAGAGCATTCTCAAAAGCTTTTCAGCCAACAGCATACTTTTAAAAGTTACAGACACCTGTCTTAACCAGTCTTCAGTAGCACATGTACATCTGTTATACACAATACTTGCTTGTTTTATACCTTGTATGACAATGCACAGTATTCCATTATTAAGCTTAACCTCATCTATCTTGCTAAGTGGTTTTTTTGCAACTCTAAAAGCTATCTCAGCCAAGCCTAGAAACTCTAACCATTTTTCTAATGTCCTTGCTTGTTGTATAATTGTGTCTTCTTCAAGTTTTCGCAGCCAAAGCTAATCCCTAAACTCTTCTGCTTTATTTCTGAAACTTGCTTTTATTTCTCACGCTTAAGAGCCTTTCTACCTTTTTTTTGTGTTTCCCACACCTGTGGAGCTGGCAGCTGCTGCAAGGACCATTCCAGCCCCTGTGTGCCACCGACCCCGAGGGGACAGCAGGAGGAAATGAGTGGGGGGGTGGGATGACCCCAGTCTGGCGGGACACARTGCCCCAAATCAAACCCTCAGAACTAAAAATCTCATTCCTGCATAGCCTGTAGCATGCAGCTAGTCCTACCCACAAAGCCCTGGCTGTTTGGTGAGTCCCTTTCCTTGGGAGTTTGCTCCATGAGGATTGGACACTGAAGATCTCCTTTAAGCTCCTTTTACCCATCCCCATAAAACATCTTAGTTTAGGCAGCAACCAGGAAAATAGCACCAGTTTGTGCTGGCAGCTCCCCCATTATCAGGTTTTCACTGCAGAGGGATGCTCTGGAGAACTATTCTTGCACCTTTTGTTGTTTGTTTTCTCCCCTCACAGTTTTGTTTGTTTTCTCTCTCTCTCAGTTCTTTAATGAGGAAATACTCCAGGGTTTGAGTTTTTTCTCCTTTTAAATATTGATTCATACATTGACTTTAATAGGAGCAGAGTTGGATAATGCTGATTAATTAATAATTAATACTAAATAATTCCTAGCCTAACCTAAGTTACGGATATGCAACGCATCAAGAATCCACTCAGAGTTTTCCTCTGTTAAGCAGAGCTGCATAACAGAGGAAAACTGAAATGAGCCCAGTATTTAAGTTCCTCTCTAAAAGCTATTGCTGTCATCTTTCTGCCCTCTTAAAGATTACCCTTCCATCAGTGATTTGTCATTAGGCCACCTAACTGAAACAGATATCAAGAAATTTACTTATATTTTCATGAGGGAGTCAGGCTTGCCAAACCTAAATAGAATGGAAGATTTTTGGAAAGACAGGGCCTTGAATCAGATCATTAACATGCATGCTGAGAGGATGAAAAAGATTGAAGGTAAAACTRTAGCAGGGTGGTTTTTTCATCTGCAACAATTTTTTTTTTGTACTTTAGATATCACATAACCTGTTTTAAAAATCTAAAAGTGGAAATATTTATGCAATACTAACTGCATTCCAGTGTCAGAGTTCTTAATTTATTAATGTAGACACTGATATTGAAAATATTGTGTATCCTGTGCATTATACGTGACCATTATAAGAGAAATTTTCATGGTAAAAAATGTTTAAAGCACATTTCACAATAGCTTAAATAAGTCAGTTCTAAAACTCTCTTTCACAGGGTTTTTTTTCTATGCTGCAGCTAATATGACTTTCAGATCAATTTAAATATATTCTCAGCTTTATGTCACGTTGAATGGTGTTACTCCATATAGAATATATAAAATATAAACTATTCTTCAGATCTCGGAGGGGAGTCAGTTCAGATTTTTGAGGGAAAGAATGTTGGTTTAACCTTTGTGAACGCTCGGATGACATAAACCACAGAGATGGCTGAAACACCTGAATGTTGTCTGCTTTTGGAAGGGAATTGTGTCTGTGCTCTTGCTGTCTCTGCATAAGAGGAGCCTCATTTCTGAGCCTGCACCCTCACTCGTGCTCCTCTGCAAGTGTCAGTGCTGGCAGCTGACGAGATGTCTGACTCCAGCTCTGACATCGGCGTGACAGACAAGGCTGCCATGCTAACAAAGGCTTGATCAGAGTCTTACACTCCTTGTATAAAAGAAGTATTTTTTTTTCTTTCTTTCTGCCTTTCCTCTTTTTTTTCTTTTTTTTTTTTTTTAAATAGAACACAAAGTATGAAGGCTCATCTAAGTAGGAAAGATTCATCAAAATCTCTAATTAAATACATGACAGCTGGTGAATTAGAGCATTCTGTCTTAGCGCTGCCATCCTATAATACTTCATAATCCTGAGAGTCCAAAGTATGAATTAATTATGCTTATAAGTATCCTGATAACGAACTAAAAGGGGAAAAATAATCAAAAGCCACCCTGAAAGGTCTCTGAGAATGTAAGCAGTGCTGCTAATCACGAGTGACTGCGACCAAATCATTCCCAGATTAGCAGTCTTTGGAGAGGCTTTGCTAGAGAAGATGATTGTATTACAAGACTATTTGGTTAAAGAAACTGCTTGTTTTTAAAATAACGTGTTATAAAAGCACTTTTACAAGTGTTGTGGTTCGACCCCAGCCAACAGCTAAAGCACCATGTGGCTGCTCATCCACTCTCTCCCCAGTGGGATGGGGGAGAGAATCAGAAGGATAAAAGTTAAAAAAATATGAGAAAATCAATGGATTTCAATAAAGATTGTTCAGTAGGTAAAGCAAAAGCAGGAAAGCAAAGCAAGGAATTCATTCCCCATTCCCACGGGTAGGCAGGTTCAGCCACCCCAAGGCAGCCAAGCTCCACCACACCGACTTGAGAAAACAAAACATGTGCCAGCCCTGCTCAGCAGTGACCAAAACATCCCTGTGTTATCATCCCTATTTTCAGCTCAAACCCAAACCACGGCCCCTTACCAGCTGCTGGGAGCAAATTCATGCTCTCCCAGCCAAAACCAGCACAAAAAGCCAGGTGTTAAATACCAGTGCCTAACAGCTGGCACAGTCCTCAGCCTTGCAAAGATAAACRTGATAAAAACCCCCAAAGTCACAGTTTCAGATTAGTCCTGTTCTCTTCAAACAACAGAAGTTTAGGGACAAATCTGTGCAGGTGCTCATGCGTTGTAGGTTTGTTTAGGTTTGCTGGTGAAGAGGTTTTGGTTTCTTGTTGCTACTTCAGGGGAAAAGGAGCAGAACTAAAGTAGGAATTTTCATGCACTTTAGGATACTCTTAAACTGAAATGCTCCAGGTTTGGGGTGTGTAATTTTTTAACATTGATAGCCAGAGATTAAATGTTCCAGTGAAAGATTCGCTTTAAAATGGCTCCATCCACAATCCAGATCTGAAATGGATATTTCTAAGGAAAACCCTTTAAACAGCCCTGGTGGTTTGTATTCAGCTTCTGTTTGATTATTTTTCTGTCAAGACTTAAGGGTTTTTTCCCCTAGGGTTTTCTAACTTAAATTTTACTCATTAAAATTTTTCTCATTAAAATCTATTCTACAAAACATGACACAAATATCATTATATTTCTATTCCTGTATATTTTGAACAAAATTGGACCTATATGATAAATCTTACATAGGCCTCTTCCTGCCTGTTTATTCACTGGTTTTACTGGTTTTTCAGAGGCCTTGAAATTACATTGAAAACATACTTGGGTTTTTGGATGTCCCCAAAATCCACATACAGTGAATTCTTCCTGTGTGAGGGCTCTTCCTCATGTTGCTCAGCAGATGGTCAGGTGTCAGTGTCCTGACTGGGATATGAGGAGATGTTTAATTTCAGACACACTTGGCCTGAAATTCCCGAGTTCACATACTCCCGAGTCAAGAACACTTCTCTGGAAGTAGGTTACAGCTCTCTTTTGAAGTTGCTGTGCTTCATTCAAGCCACTAAAATTGCTGTTTATTTTCCACAGTCGTTAACTGGCATCATTCATGAACTGGCACCTGGTTACTGTTATTAGGAAGCCAGACTTTATAAAACTGCAATTCCTGCAATTCAGGTGTCGGGTCCTTTTTGACCTAGTTAATAGATGAACTCTGTGTGGAACAAGAGAGGGGGAAAATGCCAAATATGTCTCATGATTAAGAAGACTTTGAGGAAACCAACAGATTTATTGGATTCTAGCTGTAAGAAGTCCACTGTCACTGAGAAATGAGCCCATTCAATGCATTCTTGGATGGAGAAGAACCACTGAGCAGCTTTTAGGTAAACTGATTTCTCTCCTGAAGGGTTCTGCTATTTTCCCTAATCCATCTGCTGACCTGCCATTTTGATGTAAGAAAAGGTGGAAAAGACTGCTGGTCTTGGATCAGCTACACACGAATGACTTTCACCAAATGAGACACTTCCATCATCCTGGTGGGCTGAAAAATCACTTGTCACAATCCTGAGAAATGCTTGTCACAGAATCACAGAATTATTCAGGTTGGAAGGAGCTGTGGGAAGTTCCTAGTCCAACTTCCCAGTCATCTCAGCTCAGCAGGCAGCCAGAGTGGTCAGGTGTGATTTATCTTTGTAAGCTCGTGACAAGTGGTGGTGGTTTTGGCTTTGCTGCCACCCTCCCTGCATGCCTGAGCAATGAGCTCATCCATCTTCCTCCCTTGTAGCCCGTCTCCCATCTCCAGCCTCCATCCTGTTTCGTTGGAGATCAGTCATAACCTCCCTTYTTGGCCAAGTCCGTGTCCTGCTGCAGCTCTGCCTGTCCTGGCTGCCACCATGGCCTTGGAGGGGTTTGTCCTGAGAGAGCTGCTGGCTGCTTTGAGCTCCTTCACCTTTGGAAGTGCTTGAGATCTTCTTTAAACCAACGTTTTTTGCTTAAATATGGCTTGTAATTTCTACTCTTCTTGTCTCCATTTGGCTGCCCAGGCTCCTCATCTGGGCTGTGTGTTACAAAGGGTGGGAAACCGAAAATGCTGTGCTGGCAGCCCATGGGAGACGCTGGCCCAGCAGAGAGCAGTTGTGTCCGTGAGAGATGGGCACGGGCTGCGCTCCCTAGGGCACCAATCAGCCCAGCCAGACACGTGTCAGCCCTGAGCTGAGGCTAAAACATCCCATCATTTTAACCCTGAGCTCTGTGCCTGGGTGCGCTGTGTCACAGCAGTTTTCTGCCGCTGAATGTGCCACAGTGGGGAAAAAACATAAAGYGTACTTGGAAATGGTTCAAAGCTGCACGTGGGATGAAGCGGAATGCAGGCGAACCTGTCAGAAATTTTCCCAGGGAACTCCAAATTTGCTGTTAGGTTTGGTTCCAGTGCAGGTGCCAGCAGATGGCACTCAGGAATCTGGAATGTTGTTACCTATGGGGCTTTCTGTGACCGAGGCAGCTCCRAGTTCCCAGGGCTGGGAGCTGCCCCTTGGCTTTTGTGGCTTCGGAGGGACAGAAACACTCCAGCCRGAGGCGACTGACGTGTGGCATGGTGTGGTTCATTCTTGACTGAGAAAGTAATGAGACCTGGTTTGAATGTCCTGAACTCGTTGCTGTAAAGAGAGCTGAAATGTTGTTTGTATATTAAAATATTGTGTTGGCTTATTGTTGTTTGTATGTGGATTGAATAACGCTGTCCAGTGGCATAGATTGCATCATTTAATCAGTTTTCAGTTTTGATTACAGCTACCAGCAGGAGACTCAGAGTTGCCAACTGTAATTAAAGTGTAAAAAAACCCAAAACCAGACCAAAGAACAGAAGCAAAAAAGAGTTCAGAGATAATTAAAGCTGAGAAACGTTTATTTTCCTGTGAACTTTTGTACTGCTGTGCTGAGGAAAGCTGAATATTATCTGTCTTCAAGCATCCTCTTCCTTGGCTTGTCTGGATCTGGGGTTAGCTCATGATTTCCATCTTAGTGCAGAACTCTGTCAATGACTAATGCAGCTGACACTTGACTAATTTGCGTTAACACTTCTGTGACTTTTCAGGGTTGCAATGTAACACAGGAGTTCTTTGTTCTGATTCTGGTCCTGTTGCGAGCAAAGGTGAAACTTTTGCAGTGGCCTCTTTCCAGGTGCCACTGGACTTTTCTCTCACACTGGGAGCAGTAAGATAATGCCTCTGCCTTGTACAACAAGTAGATTTACCTCCCTGGCTCCTGGTACCTYGTATTTGGGCTTTATCATCCTTAGAAGCTGATCTGCAATGAAAAGATAAGGGTCTGACCCCGTGTCTCGGGTAAAGGTCGGACATTTATAAGTGTACAAAACTCCCCTGCAAAACTGTGTCACAGGCTTGGCCTTTCAGTGAATAGAAACCTTTTATTAGGAATCCTGAGCTTATTCTTGGGCTGTTTATATGGTTTTGCACAATCTTACTTGGTTTAAATAGCTCTGGCTCTTCTCTGGTCTGCACTTTTTTTCAGTATTTTTCAGGTTTATCTTAATAGACAGGGTCCCTCTGTGTTTTTGTTGCTAAATTCTTCTGTGATCTCACGAGGAAGATCTCCTGATGATTATAGATGATAATGATATTATTCCCAGCCCCCCTTTTTTTCAATGTTTTCACTTAGAAATAGCACAACCCCCTCTGTAACTACATGGATTTGCAATCCCCTGATGAGGACCCTGTTACTTCAGCCTTATGCCACATAAATCTGGAGAAAAAAAATCATCTGTGGGGGTAACTTCTCTTGTGCACTTCTCTACCTGGTGGACCTGCCTTTTTCCATATTGGGTCTAAAGATGAAAAAAGTCTTTAAAGTTATTCATGTGCCCAAATGAGCTCCTGAGCTGCAGTCTTAGTCAGGAAGTACCTGTACATTTGAGACTTTCCACCATTAGTAAAGTAATTTATTTGTACCAAGTCCAGATGAAGCAGGACTGGAAGGCCTGGGCAGGCTAAACCTGAGGGTCTGAACCATTTTTGGCTGCCTGTACTACAGAGAAATGAATAGATTGATGTTTTTTTAATGTAGATGCTGATTTGCTTGAAATATTCTGAACTGTCAGCTTGGCAGGATCTTCATACACTTTTGTTAGCTAATCAAAGACAGATTGCAGGCAGGAGCCATGTCTAAATTTATTAAGAGAATTAATAGGCCATTTAAATTTTACTGGAATTAGGCTAAGATGCAAGAAGCATTTGCACCAGCAGATCCTCGTTAGCTGTGCCATTGACCTGGTGCYTGGTGTGTAATGGGGAATTGACATCTAGATTTGGGGACCATGGTGCTGCTAATACAAGTTTGAATCATTAGGGGGGAAAAAAGACTCATTTTATACATGTGTCAGATTTTACTTTTCATATTAATTTCACTGTGTGAAATTATGGACTATTATGGACTGCCAAGTCAAGGTTTCAAGGCTTTTTCGGCCTAATCCAGGAGTTTTGCTTGCTCTCTATTCTGTAAATCTCTGTACTCTCTGGCTATGAGGGGGAGTTTTATGTATTAATTTATTTACATAATATTTTTGGAAAGTGATCTACTTGCTGACCCTAATTGTGTGTTTTCCTGAGTGTATCAGTCTTTCTGGGTTAGATTACCATGAAAACAGATCCTTGCAAAGTTTCAGCACGTTTAAATTGGGTTTTAGCACATTGAAGCCTTCATGATAATCTGTCTCTGCCTTATGTTGGTATTTTAAAATCTTTTGAAAATTACACCCTTTTTCTTTATTAGGTAACTTTTTCAAACCTCCATAAAGCTTCTGGTTGGGTAGGATACTTCCTTGAGGTGAGTCTTCACTTTCCAAGAAGCTGCCTCAGCAAGCCCTGGTGAGAATAAGTGCGTGCAGTGGGAATCCATTCCCCCAAGAGGACTGTTCAGCACTTTAAAGAAGTTTATATAATTGAAGCCCAATTATTTTTAAACTATTTCTTTTCTGTCTTGAAATTGCAACCATGATCAACAGTGAATTCCGTGTGTAAAAATGCTGAACGCTGACAAACAAGATGGCCTGGATTTGAAAAGTTGATTGTTTGTGCCATTCACAYGTGCAGGTAATGCTGAATTTATGAACTGTGCCTTATAAATAACTTTAGGAATGGCACTGGTGATTTGTTCTGTGGTGTAGGGACAAGAAGGAGGATTGATAGTGTTCTCAGCACTGTTTGTGCTTTTAGCTGCACATGGCCAAATAAACACGCATTAAAAAAATATTCCTCTGCCCTTTTAGATGATGTTGCATCTAAGAGGCATTGCAAATAAGCTGTACAGTTCTGAGAAGTTTCCGTGCCTCTTGTCCAAATACATTTAATTTCCAGCACATCAGCACCAGCTTCAGCCCCACTCACACGTTAACGACCTTGTGATGCAGGCAGCAACCAGAAACATTTGGCTTAGGGAACATGAGCCATTGGAGCATCAGTGCTCTGCTGCCTTCTAGCCACAGCTCCTCGTGCTGCTGGCGCTGGTCAGTGGCTGCCTGATTCCCTGGGGAATTGGGATTGAGGGATTATTTCACAAAGTGTGTGGATTTGAGGTTGTTCTTGCACCAAGCAGTGCTGGTGGCAGCAGTGGGTAACTCCTGCCACTGCTCCCATGTGGAAGGAGGTGGTTCCTCAGCTGAGGCTGATGGAGCGGACGGCTTTCACGGTCTGGGGTGGCAGCTTTGCCTTCCTGTGGATCTCCTGGGATCCTGCACTAGTGCTCAGCTCTCCATGGCTCAAAGTGCAAGTCCTGCAGCTGAACTATTTTGGGCTTGGGCCATCTGGCTTCCATATCCCTTCATTTCTTTGTGGAATCCAAATGAGTTTGGCCCCCTGGCAGGAGCTGGAGGCCAACAGGAAGCGATACAGTTGACCGTGCTGCCAACAGCTCAGGACACACATTTCAAAGCAAGCCGGTGCTTATCTGCCAGCTCTGATGCAATATTTAGAGTTCTATCAGAGTGGCAGAGCAAAACTTAGATGAGTGAATGTCGCTCTTCTCCCTGGTCTGCAGCTTTCAAGGTTTCTTATCTTCCTCTCTTGCCGCTCTGCAAACACAGCCCTTATACTCTATTCCCTTCACACTCTCCTGCCAGCTCACACGTTCTGCACTCCTGGCTGCAGTTGTGTGCCCAACTCGCTGCTCAGCAGAGCCAGCTCTGTCCCTCAGGCAGCAGTTTTTCTAGCAGTTCTGTCCCACCAGGCTAAGCCAGCCTGCAAGCCCTGCCAGTGTTTGCCATCCTTTTATTCCAGAAAGGACTTCAATCCCTTCAGTCCCAGTAGGTAAAAGCAGATATTGAGTGAACTGAATCATTTTCCTTCTATTCAGAGCTATTAGAGATATCCCCACAGGTGCTGATGGCTGCTTTACAGCTGCTGGCAGAGATTATAAAGGGAAGGCGTGAATGTTGTTTGTTTTTATGTAAGTTTGACCTACTTATTCTATAGACCTCATTTTCCTTCCTGTGATGTTCAGGCCAATAAACAGTGATCCCAGACACTGACCAATCTTTACAGCTGGTACAGAGCAACAAGTCTTTGAAAGCTTCAGCTTTTCATCCTGAGCAGGAGCAATCATTCTGTTTTTCCTTCCTATTGAAGACTGAGGTAACTCTTCTGTTGCAGACAGAGCTGACAGCTCAGGAATTTATAATTCCAGTGATTATTCCAAAACTTTTAAGTTCTGCTACTTGTAGAGAAAAAAAAGCTGGGCTAACAGTGAATGTATAATATGGAAATGTGCCCTTCCTATTTTGTTCCCCTTGGGTTTTGCTCACAGGAGAACGTGTGGAACTCGCTGAGGCAGAGATCTCTAATCTTACTGAGCAATCATGCTGGTGCTAGAAGGATGTTAATGATGTTTTACCACCTAAGAGGGTGATGAAAGGAGAGCATTTGAACACCTGAGCATGTATAATTTAAATGTAATAAAATCACAATATGAGTTCTAAGTAGAAAAATTAGCATCGCTAATTATTGCTTGCTGATTATTGCTGTAAGCTGTTCCTCAATTTTTTTTTTTTAATTTTTTTTTTTTTTAAATCCATGCTGTTAGTGGATCCAGACATCGGGATAAATACCTGACACCACACGTACTCAAATTTCTGGCTGTCCCCAGGTTCAGCTCTTTCTCTGTCAGTGGTGCGTGGCACAGGGTCCCTGAGAGGGAAAGGCTGGGCAGAGGAGGGAATCCTGGAGTGCTCCTCAGAAAGGGAACGAGCACGCTTTTGTTCATGAGCTTCTCATCAAAAGTGCGATGTGGAACGGACCAAACCATCTCAATTAGTGCAGATGGGGTGAGAGATGGGAATACTCACACATCACATGCTACTCGTGCACTGTAGAAGACAAAAGTTATTTATAACATGAGTGCAAACCCCTCCTCTGCTGCTGCAGGAAGGCCTCAAGGTTACCGAGCGCATGTGTGACATAAATGCAGCAGAGCATTTTAATTAGATTCTTTCACCAGAACTCCTGACCTTCTGTGTAGCACATTAATGTATTTTACTAATTATAAATGCAATTAAAAAGTACTGAAATAAAATTAGGCGGATCTATCTAATTTACATTAAGCACTTTCAAATTATGCAGATTTTCAAAGTCTTTTTCTTTCTTTCTGTCTTTTTTTTTTTCCCCCCCTTACAATTTGCGTTTCAGGAAAAAATTGTCTGCATTAAAACAGCTGGAAAACAACCTTGTAGCAAAACAAATTTCTTTTCTGTGATTATTCACAGTGTGTGAGTTAATTTTGCAGGCAGTAATATGCTTAGCTGTCGTTAGGGCAGTGACTCACACAATAGAGCCCATATGTGCACTGGGTGCAGTGCTGGCTCCTGTACTGGCTGGGGGCTTCTTCAGTTTTTCCTCTTGGGAATCAGGTTCAGAGGCTAACTAAGAAAAAATACTGGTATCATGGTCAAAAATAGAGATTTATAATCAACAAAGAAACAACAAAACCCGTGTGGGAATAACACAGGCGAAACATCTGGTGTGCTCAGCCATTAAACCAGGCTGACTGCTATCTCTGCTGCCTGCATGCTTTGGTAGCACTCTCATAGAGTTTTAGAGTTTTAGACATGAAAGTAGAAAAATAACAACATTTCATTATTATTTTTGTCGAGTATCTAAATGGCAGCAGGCACTGAGCAGCAAACAGAACACAATCCTCACCCTGGAGAGCTTCTGATCTAATTTTAGATGGGCTGCAGAAACAGAGGCAGCTCTAAGTACTGAGCATAGATAGAACYAAGCTTAAAGGAGGGAAATTTGTAGAGCTACCCAGGCACTTCAGTTCATGATGTTTATTCTTAAACCCTTTCCATATTAGAAGATTAATTTCTTATATGTGTGTGATTTTAATGAAAATTCTCTAGTTTTTCACTTTAAAAATGAAGCAAAAGTGCCTCTTTTTTTTTTTTTTTTTTTTGTTGTTGTGTTTTATGTCTTCCCTAAAGAAGTAATGGAAAAGAGTAGTGGAGGGCAGAGGAAGAAAAACTGAAATGTGAAGAGATTAGGGTAAATGAACAAATTCAGTGTTCATCTRAAGTCAAATTTCATGCATTAGGACCACACTCTTTTCCTGCTATTTTTTTTCTGTGTGTTTATTGAGCTTTGAGTCTCTCCCACCCAGCACTGAAGGCAGAAAATCTAGAATAAAGCTTTGCTCATTATGGGCGCTCGTTTTTAAACGTCTGTAAGGTGGTACCAGAGGGAGCACTGGGATGGTGCTCCCTTAGTGATTATCTGTTAGACCTACGAGACACTAAGAACTCAAAGGAAGAGGAAGGCTTGTGAACCGGTTTGCTGATAAAATTAGAAATGTCAAAATTAGAAATTCATCCCCCCCTTACCGCAAAGATCTTACTGCTGGACAGACCTGGAGTTTCCTCACRCTCTTCTGGCAGCAGCAAGCCCTGTGCTGCATAAACCAGCCACGAGTTCTCGTGGCCTTTGCCTTGGAGCAGAGTGCACCTTCTTGTCTCTTTCCATGAGAGGAATATGCTGGTTTCCAAGTGGAATTTTGGTCCCTAAAATTCTGAGCTTCTCCCCTTGGTTTAGCAACACATGTAGAGCATTAACTTTGTACCTAACAGCTCTTTTTGAACTAAGTAAATACTTCAGCTTGGAGAGCTGCRCTGTTTAAATCCAGGTGTTTTAATTGATGCCCATGTTATAAATCAAGGTTTCTGCACRGGTGAGTGGAGGAAGGAGCGGCTCCAGCTTTAAATCACCCTCTGAAAGATGTGTCCTGTACACTGAGACAAYGAGCACGTGGGATCAGAGCTCTTGCCTCTCTCAGAACGGATCCTCTCTTGGGGAAAGCAGCTGCCCCTSTTCGGGAGCAGGGCCACTGCAAGACCTTGACAGAACATCCTTGCTCCGGCTGCGGAGAGTAACCACTCACCAGGSATCAGAAAATGCTCCTGTGTGCAACAGCAAGGACTCCCTTGAAAGAAAGTGCCAGCAGATCCCAAATCCTGCTTAGTTCAGATCGACCTTTTGGCTGGAAGTGCCTCTTAACTTGGAATCAGCCACTTCTCTCAGCAGCACCCCATTCTCAGGTAAAAATATCATAGCGTGGTCAGGAGAAGCCCTGTTTAGACCATCCTCACCCCATGGTTACTGTGAGCCAGTGTTTACCTACAGAAATATTCACTGGTACCACTCTTCTGCTTGAAACATTAGCACCGGACAGAGTTTTGGTGTCCTTTTGGCACGGGTTCATAAATGGAAGCAGGAATTGCTGGAGGTTTTTGCAAATTCAGTGTTTAGGAAATGTTCAGGCAAGGACCTGGAATATTTGAAATGTGTTGCTCTGAGCTTTCTCCTTCCCCAACCCCAAATATATGTAGTGACACATCACTGTTAAAAACCAAAAAATTTGGAAACGGCTATATTCCCGTTAAAAATACATATTGCACAATCCAAATTTAAGTGACAKCTTTTCTCATATTTTAACCATGCTGGGGTCTGCTGTCAGATGCGATTGTTTGGTACAAGCAATCCAGCAATGAATTATCAATAAARTTTGCATGATTCCTGATGTATTTTTTAAAGTTTATTTTAACATTTGATTGTGCGTAGTTCAGAGCATGGTTATTTGAAATRTGACATTTGACAAGGGWGAGATTTAATTCTTCCATCAAGAGYSAATATAGGGTAGAACTCCAGACTGGCAGAGCCTTGGTAAAAGCCCCCAGTTGMCCTCCATCCAAGYTTTGGTGGTGTCTGCCAGCACTTCTGATTAGGAAATTAAATCTTGCCAAAGTGCTGTGTTTGACTCTTGGTGTGCTCTGTTGGCATGAGATGGATTTAGGCATTGGGTTCAGCCCTCTGCTGAACAGAAATCTCTTTAACTGTGAAATTCTTCGTGGAGAAAGAGATTAATCACATTTTAATATTAGGGGAAGCAAGGTTTAAACTACTTATTTGAGTGTGTGGCTGAAAAAATAGAGTAAGAATTGGATATTTAAAATTGCTGTCTTTTGATTATGTCTTGCTTAGATGTAATCATTCTTGTTCTTCACAGGCATTTTTGTTAAACTTTATCATAGGGCCTCGTTCAAAAAATGGTTTGGGGTTTTTTCAACCCATGAGGATGTTTGCAAAAGAGTACTTGTGAGATGTAAGATTGTAAGCCTTTGAAAGCCTGCTTTTCTTCTGGAAATATGGGTCACTGTGCAAGTAGGATGGACAGGAGTCATGTGTGCCAAATCACACTAACAAAGAGCCGACAAGAGAAAAAGATGAGTCTTAAATAACCTACCGAAAGTATTTAAAAGCCAATTATCTGTTTTCTACTTGAAAAGTCGTGTGCAAAAACTTGTAAGGCACCTACCAGCGAGCTGGACTTTGCAGGCTCTGCAGTGAAATATGACAGGCAAAGTGCTCTGGGTAATAACTCACCCAGCCTTGATAACAGAGTCTTTCACGGAGAGAACGAGCGCGCCGGCTGAGACACCGGGGTTATCCTTCTGGGTGGCTCAGAAAAGAGATGTGTGATCATTAACTCCTGCTTGCTGGGTGGCTGGGGGGAGTTTGGTGGTGAGAGCGTGGCAGCTCTGCAGTGAGAGCTGCAGCGGGGCCCGACTGGCGCGTGGGGAGGTTTTGAACCCCGGGGATCCGGCAGCAGCCRCCGCAAATTGACACAACTCGATTCRTTTCAATTAAGTCCCACCAATTTACACAAACCGAAGACATGGCCCGTTATGTCTTCCTGCCTGCTCTGGCAATGAATCCAAGTGTGTGATTAAGAATATAAGAACGCTCATTACAGTTAATGCCTCGTGCTTAAAGCCATGAGCTTAAAGTTAAGCAGGTATTTAGGTGCCTGRTGGGATCAGCAGCAGAAGGCAGAGCTGCCTGGTGCCCGCTGAGGTGTCCTGACAGCAAAGGCTGGGAAGGGCATCTTCATTTTTGGGAGCACTTTCCTCTTGGTCAGCATGTGGCCAGCTGGATTGGCTGTTGTTTACARTATTTTCTTCTGCCTCAGACTTGCTTCATGTGTGTAAGAATAAGGAGAGAGGCACTGAACAGTTTCCTTAATGACAACCTTTCTTACTGAATATGATTTGTTTTAATCCAAAGCAGAAGTCTGGAATTCTCTTCCAAACCCTGCCTTGGTGTCTCAGTAAGACCTTTCCCAGGTGATATCATCTTTTACCTCATGTAATCCCATGGGTATAATGTTTATGGATACTTTTTAAGAAAGACAGAGCTAACATGTTAATTTTGTCACTATACATAGTAATATATGGTGCAGTGAGTCCCAGGATATATTTTTCCTCTCTCTGTGTGCTTTTAAAAGCACAGCCCATCTTACAGTGCTCTGTGTGCTGGGCAGTCCCAACCCAGGCACATCCCAAGACTCACAGAAGTCCATGTTCCTGTGAGGATGGGCTTGGCTCACCTGGACTCCATTTACCTCCAATGCTCCTGCTGGGGGAAGCCAAATCAACTTGTTTGGTGTGTCCTTAGGGGCTGCAGTCAACAGCCTTGTGACAAAACCCAATATCTGCAGGGTATGGTGAGGGTGGAGCTCGTGCAGCTTCCACCTGGAGCTTGCAAATGAAACAAGTGACCGAGAACTCATCTCTCCATACGTGGAGTTTTGCAAAGAGTTACTCTTGCACGTTATTTTCACATTATGTTTCATCAGTTATACCTTGCTGYGTTCCCTGTCTTTACAAGCCCAGCTCAGGATAAAGATAAGGTGTTTGTCTTTAGGAAAACATAATAAAAAAAAAAATCTCCAGCTCTTCCTTGCTCACTAATCCAAGTGGAATTCACCCTCTCGTTTCTGTGACAGCCTCACTTTGCCAGACACAGACACTTAGCAGGTGTTTTCATCATGACATTAATAATAAGAATTGACACGTTCTAAATGAGGAATCCCTTGTTGTGCCTGGTAGCACTGATGGATATTTGGGGAAATTGACAGCTCCTGAAAAATGTTTTTGCCATGACCAGCACTCCTCTGACAGATTTTTAATGGCTCTCACAGAACCCTCACTAACTCGAACGCTCTTGCAGATGAAGCGGAAAGTGGTGAAATGTGCTGCTTTAACATTTTTGAAAGTTAGTGAAGAAACATGGAACAACTCTGACATTTGCTTCTAAATCACAATCCTTTTTTTTTTTTTTCCTGAAAGTGTTTTTTTTTTCTCTGTCAGTACTCAGAGACTGGAATGAATTAGCTGAGGGGACAAGCATTTGTTATGGTACACCAGGACCCAGCCATATAACCCCCATTAACCTTAATGGGAGCCACAAAGCTCATCCTCCTCGTTTAGATGGAAATAGCCCCCTGCTCATCAGGGATCAATGGCACTCTGGGTTACCTGGTTTCAGTGGCTCGTTCAATATGGGAGTCGGTGTCATGACCTTGTAAGCCTTGGACTACAGGAAAGGGAGGACAGATAAAACGGGACTGTGAGAAGAGGKATCGAATAAAACTGTAAGCAAGGAAAAAAGGGAGAGAAAACATTATAAAGGTTGTTATGTAACTCATGTTAGAAGTTCTGGTGAAAGGTAGGTGCAATTAAATCACCAGCACACTTTGCAGTTCAATGTGATACTGCAGAAAATCAATACAGAGATAACAGCGCATCGTGTGCAGGTGCTTCTGAGAATTCTTACGTTGAAAATAATTTTACAGGAAGAATGTGTTAACTCTTCTTTTTTTTTCTAAACTTCCCTGTAAAGAAAAGAGCAAGATAGTGATCTTTGTATGTTCTTATTTTCGGCTCCTCCCCCCCACGTTAATCATTGCATCCATAAACCTGAGCTACTCAGGGTGGCGTTATCAGAAAAGCCTAAGTGGAAGAGATGCTCATCTCTTTTTGAAAGTCAATTAAGCTTATGTGCCTAAATCCAGTGTTTATGTCTGAATCCCTGTTGATGGCTTTATTGAAAAAGATCTCCAGTTGCCTTTTTAAGTGATAGGAGGATTATGACTAAGTATAGCAAAAGCTCAGTTCTATGCTGACATCTCTTATCTCTCACTGATGAAAATAACATGCATCCTGTGCCTCAGAAAAATTCTATAATTAAGGAAGGGGACCAGAGAGGACCTGGCAAAGGTGTGGAAGGAAGGAGTTTTTGGGGGAAAATTGTTAAAGTTCTTATTTATGATTTGAGGCTGCCCAGTGCAGATAACAAAAGACATGGAGGCTGAACTTTAAATAAATATTGTGCTGCCATGGGGGTGATTTCCAGTATTGCAATCTGCTTCATTAATGCTAAAATAAGAACCCCTGCCCTCAGGTAGAATGCAGCAATCTCAAAGATAACACAGGACAAGCAATACTGGTTTCCAAACACCTCTCACAGCCAGAAAATTACAACAGAACTACAGACAGAATTCAGGAAAACTGTTTCCAATAGTTTATTTTTCATGCTTGGGGATAATCCTTTTTTTTTCAGCTAATCATGACTTTCTCATCATAAGACCTGGCAATTCTAAGCATGCAACAGCACCACTCAGGAGACAGTTTGGTCTACTGTTTCCACAAAAAATTCCTACTGTTTCTAGCACTAGGGCATAGTATGCAGGGACTGCATGGATAAGAATAGAGTTGTCCTGATCTCTAAATCAAAGGTAACAGTGATATTCAGGAGAAAAATGGAATTCCATGATATTGGCCAAATTGTCTCTTTCCAGCTCAATAGAGGTTTGTGGTAAAAAGCAAAAAAAACCCCAAAGCCAAAAACCAATCAAAACCCRCTTCCCAAAAATGTTGCTTTTGGTTTTGGGCATCTTTTAGGTTTGTTAGTTGACAAAAATTATGATGCATGACTCTGTCTGGGCAGATTTTTCAATTATATGAGTACCTAACATAAGAAAGTGAGTTGTCAGTTTGGCCAGACATGGACCAGCACTAATCCCTTAAATCCTGAGACTAAGATTTCATGAAAGGGTGACTCTTCCTCAGAAGATGAGTCCAGCCGTGCCCCCAGGGCCCCTACAGCTCGTGCCTCCTCCAGAAGGGCCTCTAACGTTGTGCAGCAGCCACGAGCCTCTACACTGAAATTTCCAGTTCTGCATTCCAACAGGAGGACTCAATTGGAGTTGTGCCCTGTAGGTTATAGCGGCGCTTCACAGTCCTTCGTGCTGAGATTGTCTCACTTTCCAAGCAGTTTCCAGCCTGCTGTGGGAGTCTGTGCACACCATTCCCAGTTATCCCACCCTTTCCCTCCTCTCAATGCAAACACAGGTCGGAACACGTGAAAGACCTCGACATCAATCCAGTTTATCAAGCTGCCACTCAGGGCTGTGCTGGGGTGGTTCCTCCAGGATCAGTTCCTCCTCACAGTTATGCAGACAGGTCTCTGGGCTTGGCCTGGTTGCAGACAAACCCTTTGTCGATGCCTGGCAGAGGGCGGGCTGCCTGCAGCTCCGTGTGCCGGGGTTACGCATCCCATCGACAGCAAACCCTCAGCCCAGGCTCCTCAGAAAGGCCCCAGTGCAGAGGTCAGGAACCAGAGGCTGCTGGAGGAATTCAGGGTTTAGACAGCAAGGTAAATATCCTCTCTCTGAGCAGAATGAAAAGAGAACATCAGTGGTGCCGTGGAGCTGGATCACTGGTGCAGTTATCACTGCAGGGGCCAAATATCACAGAGAGGTTTCCAGGATTTGGGGCTTTCCACCTTGAAATAGCTGGGTCTTTTCTATGAGCTCCGAGGGCTGGTTGTTCTATTTTAAAACTGCACTAGAAGTACCAGTTGCTGGTGTGTAATCACATCTGAATAACTACATTTCCACTTCAGCAGTGGTGTCTTGGGATCTTATTTGGAAGCGGGGATTTTAGTTCTAATAAATCCTCCTGTGGATGGTCACTGGGATTTTATTTTACTGAGAAATGGAATATAGAAATATGTGAAGAAAGGCATTTTCAGATACTTTTAGTTCCTCTTCAGGATGTTTTCCAGTGCTCTATTTATCCTGGCTGGTTTGTGCTTTTCCTCCAGTTATAAATAACTGCTAAAGACTGATGTGTTTACTTTGTTTAACCATGGCCATGATGGGTCGAGGACACATTAAATCATCCTCAGGCTCTTATTTGCAGCCAATTCTGAAATAACCAGAGTAGTGACATAAAATTACTTCATACTGCAGAGCTTTTTATATTGGCTTAAGCCTCTGAAGTCTCCAGTGTTTTACAACAACACACTTTAATGGTGAAATAGTGACAGCAAAGATGAAAGTCCATGTGGAATTGTCTAACAAAAAACTCAAGGTTTGTTTAAGYTGCAAAGATATGAAAAAGGGGTATTATTTTCTTCAGAGGTTTTCCTTGATGAGTTTACAGATCTTGATGTTGTTTATTCAGATTTAAAGTTTCTTCATATTTTAGAAATAGTGATGAAGGACAGGGACACTCTTATTCTGGCAAGATTAAAAGGGGCACATGTTCCTTCACGGCAATTTCTACAGATACAGCTTCTGTGCGTGCACATTTGTGCTCCTTCTCTGAAAACACCACTTGCAGGTGCTACTGTTACTTTAATAGCTTGATCTGGTTTTGGTTTGGAGTTACCTGCGAGCAAACTTCTCTGTTTGTAATTGTCTGCTGTCATCAAAAAGAAGAGTGACTRTGAAAACCAAACTTGTGCACACAAAATTAATATATATCTCCTTTCCACTGTCAGTTGTACATCAGCCAGTATCTGCAGTGTCTCCTTCTACTAATATATGAGTAAGATTGTATCTCTGGTTTATTGTCTGTAATTAGCAATGCCTTAACAACGTGTGTCTGGCAATTATGTCTCTATTTGTTTGCATTAGAAAATGAATGGCACTCAAATAGTGTTCCAGGACGGCTTGGTGCTCACCCTGAAGGTATTTCCAGAAATCAGCCTCTTAATTCTCACTCCACTTCTTTCTCAGATGTCTGAGAAACAAGATAGGCTTTCTCTTGAGGGTTTAAAAGTCTGACTTCAATGATATCCTGCCTGAAAATGAACTGCAGAGCTTGGGACCATTTCTGGAACACCACCAGGTAACAGCGCAGTATTTAAGTCAGACAATTTGTAGGCCAGGAATCTTCCCTGGAGGAATGAGGCAGTGCAGGAGATGGAGAGTCATCGTACTAAAGCCTGGAAAGAGGGACAGGTGCTGTCTTGAAAATCTTTTTGTTTGCATAGAATTCATTGAAATTGTCTTTCTCACAGTGGTTTCAATCTGTTTTAAGGGACGGAATTAGAACTGTACAGATCCTATTTATTAATGCTGTGGGAACAGGAGATAGTGCAGCTGAAACTATTGGAAGTTACCCAAAACAAAATTAAGGCTATGGACTGGTGGTACACTGAAAACAAACCTATTTTTGGAAGGGTTCTAAAGGYATCAGAGACTTTACACATCTRCCTCCTTGTCAAGGTAGATAATAGTGTTATATTTCTGCTGTAAACTTTTGCTACCCTGCACTTGGAGGAAACACAAACAGATATTCAAGTTCTTACCGAGCRTAAATTCTTGGTTTCCCTTCTTGGACATGAGCATATTCAGTACCCAAAAAGCTGCGTAGCTGAACCTCAAATTTTTCCAAAAAACTGCATTTTATAATGCTCTTTTCTTTTGTTTTGCACAGATGTTTTGGACCCTGTAAATTCCCTTGACTTGCCTATTAAGCTTTGCCTTTGGTTTTGAAGGTGATTCAGAAAAAAAGATGGTCTTTATTTCTTTGTGAGATGGAATTTCAGTTCAGCCTCTTTTACCAAAATTATCCATAAACCGCTACAGATCTAAGTAAAGAAGGTGAAAATTACAGCTGTTTAGAGGATGGAGATGGGGCATTTTACATGTAGTCTGAAAGCTATTTGCATAATATTTTGAAATGCAGTTTGGTGAGATAAGGCGCCTTGTTTGTTATGAATAAACCAGTCTGAGGASTGTGAGACAGCGAGTGCTGCCTGTGGAAAAATGGCCAATGCAAAGGGCAGGAATTCTGATCCTTAGTGAAACCATCTGGGTTTGATCCCAGAGCAGGTTTTTTCTCTCCATACTATCAATGTTTGGTGCAAAGAAGGGGGAAGGCAAGAGACAAGGGAAGAAAATTCCAGAAATGCAAATTATTACTTTGGAGCAAAGTAAAGCTGTAAAATCTGGGTAAAACTAAAAATCGTTCAGAAAATTTTAAATAGGTGGTCCCTTTAAGTAATAGAAGCTTAAGGTTCTAGATCAGAGGACAATTTCTCTTCAGACATAGAAAAAAGTTCTTCAGAAACAGTCAGTATTCACGAACTTTCTAAACCTATTAGAACATTTTATCCAACACATTGTCAGAAACTGATTACTTTTAATGCTGCTCATAATAACACATTTTATAGTCAAATACTTCAGAGGCACAGAAGGAAAATCTTAAAAGAAAGCAGAACAGACTGGGTAGGACTCAGATTTGGATGGTCTGTTGCTAAGCAAGGTTACTCCTAATATTTATCCCTTCAACCCCTGATTCTAAGAGCTTTTCCTCTAGACAACYATCCCATCCCTCTCTGTCTTCATGGGAGGGTGAGCGTCTGTCTCAATTGCTGCTTCTGCAGGGGCTAGAAGTAAACACGTCTCAAGCTGACTGAATTGTGAATATTTCAATGTATTATTCACGAGCACAAACCCCTTCCATGACTCGTTATAATGTTTGCCTCTTGGTTGTAAAGGTGGGCGAAAGTGGGTGAATGTGAGCGGGAGCTGGAGGAGGATCTGCTGTTTGTTGACTGCTGTTCATAAACTCACAAAAATATTTTTTGTTTCACGAGGCCCAGGGTGAGGGGTGGGATTTTCCAGAGCCTGCCTTCTCCACAGTTCCATGGATATCCGAATAGGAACTAATTTTCTTTCAAATAGCCGTAATTCCCATTCTGTGCTTGCATGCCCTTCAGGGAGAGGACGACTACAAAGCTGAAGAAAGAGCTCAGCTTTTACAGACTCTGTGGTGTCAGGAGGATAGGCACGGGCGCTTCATGTTGCATTAATAATAATGAGGATGAAGAGTGAATCCAACAACATCATGCAGAAATTTTGCAAATGTAATGTTGTGAAGATTTACAATTGCACCAGATATAATTCAGTATGAATTCTTTATATCCAGAGTGAGTTAGAGCATAAAGTGTTCATCCTGCTGAAAGTTTGAAAGCTCTGTGTAATAATTCTCCAGGAAAATAAATACATGCAAATTATTTTTCAGAGAAATGAAAAAAATTTTGGTTTGGTGAAGCAGTCTTTTTCAGTGATAGTAGCACTCTAGCTGAATTGCTCTGTAGGACTTGGTTAAGGTGTGATTCCTGGGCTGGGCTGCGGTGGCTGCCGTGCCCATTCCTGCAGATTGTTTCTGAAATCTCAGAGTAAAAAATGCAACCTGTGTGAATTCATTCAGAACAGCAGAATTCTGACTAGCAAGCGATGCCAGAGCCTGCATTTTGTATGTTGGTTACTGTGATTCATTATGCCTTCTCTTGTTTCCAGTGCTTTTCTCTCTGGGCTTTTATTTATTTTTTTCAGTTAATTTGATAAAATATACCATCATGTGACAATAAGAGAACTAAACTGGAAAATAATTCACGGTGTAGTATTGATAAATGCCTGGTGCAGTAATAGCAATATGTCATCAATCACCTGGGCTCCTGTTTGATGGCATCATATAACCTAATTCAGGATGAACGTCCTTTGCTTTAACCTTGGTTGTATTTGCAGCTTACTCTAGAGGAAAGTAATAATCCTTCATTAACTGGTAGGTGTGAAACATTCTCTATCAAGAGGGTAGAGGAGGAGGCAAATGAAAATTGGTTTCAGAATGTGTCCTGAGTCAAAATCAGTCTTTTTCTGCACACTCATAAACTGCATAAATTATTATTATTATACGTTTTGAAGGGTGTGTAAGTGAATGAATCTTTGTGTTTTGCGGCTTTGCTCTGTTTCTCTTTGTTGCTTTCCCCCATCTGTATTCAAATGTACATATAAAAAATTCAAGGACACATCAAGTCTTTGATCTTGCTACATCTTTAATTCTTAAGAGCCTATATAAGACTGCGCTTTACATTATGCATTAAGGTACTTGTAATTAGGAGCTTGTGGTAATGACCCATTCTCAGGCAAAGTAGCGCTGTTCCTTGTTTTCCATTAACTGCATTGAGGGTTTATTTGCTGAAAATTGAGTTTAATTTGATTAGCAGGAATTGTGAAACATTTGCAACACAAGGTATATTAGCATAGCACTTTGTTTGTAATGAGAGCCAAAAAGCAGTTAGGGGAAGAGCTAATTACTGAAGATTTTCCTTTTAATAAGGAAGGTCTAGCTGAATTTTAGTACTCTGCTCTCAAAATCCCTTAAGCTTTAACTGGTGGCTAAAAGAAAAACACAATGCTCTGCGAAAGTTCAGCAGATGTTTTCTGAAAGTCACCATTGGGAAAGTCCAATAATTTACTAAAGAAAGAATTCATTTAATCTGAAAATTTGGCAGCATCAGCAGGTTATTTCCATACCTTTATTAATCTGCTCGTGGTGGATGTTTGCTACAGAGCAAAGACATTACTGGTGTTCAGGAGGGAGCCCCCCACCTCTTTGTTTTCCCCCAGACAGGGCGGTTGGTTCTGTAGCAAAAGCCTGCTGTGCTCACCTGGCTGGCATCTCTTGGAAAGCCCATCCCAAAATCCCATGGAAGCACTACTAATTCTAATAACTTACTGGAAAGGTTTTCCCACTGACTTTAACTAAGGAGCAGTGGTTTTGTCCWGTGCGTTGAGTAACTTTCTGTCTGCCTGGGTTACCCCAGAGTGCTCAGACTCCTCCTGCTCAGATGAAGGGATGATGATTTTATTGTCACCACCAAGTTCCTCTCTGCCCATCTGTGAGTTCCTTGGAAGTAGCCACTGGGTTGTTCAGCATCTTATGAAAGCCTAGGTGAAACATATTTTCAGTCAAATAAGACAGTCAACAACCAGGTCCCAGGTCAGTAAAACATACCTTAGTGAGTGCCATGCAACATTTAAACAACCTTTATAAAGTTTAAATCAAATCACTTATTGATCAAATCAAATCAAATCCATAGGGTCCAGAAGGAAGATGCAGATAATTTGTTCATGGATCAAAGTGTTTTATTCTTCATGTTTTCCTTCTCAAGAAAAGGCACTCATCTCTCCTGGAAATAATTTTCCTCTTCTACCCTTAATTCTTCTGTGCTTCGGTCATTTGCATAAGCTGACAATCAGGAGGTAACTGTGTTCCTTAAATAGGGTTGCTTATCATCCTGGCAGTGTTCCAAGGTAAAGTAGCCACTTTATTAAATACACAGTGCCTTTTCTTCTCCATGTCCTCTCTGCCTGCTCCAAACCAAATATTCCTGCTCATCTGTAGTCTCTGTTTTATTCCTTTATGTTTAACCTAATTCATTTTTGCTGTAGTGATGATGTTAGCAAATAACCACATATTTGTCAAAGGGGGATGCAATTGAGGTGACAGCTGACTTTCACCTGAAGCTGTGGATATTTTTGCACATCCTGTGAAGTCCCCAGAAATGTTTGGAGCAGATGATGGCAGTTTAGCTGCTGCRTGGTGCTGGAAATCCAGGCCAAAATATTTCCTGCTTTACCAGGAATCCTGGTAAATTGCTCAAAACAAATTCAGGTTCTAAGAGSTGGTGCTCAGTTACTAAATTTAGCCTGAAATTGTGATTCATGCCAATTATTAATACAATTTTATTAGTAACTAATTAGTCATGCTGACTAAGCAAGTTTTCCTAATAACAACTTGCTTTATATTTCTTTGTTTGGAGTTTTGGTGTTGTAGTAACGTTCCCTTATTAACTCTGTTTCCATCACTACTATACCCTTATTTTTTCTGTTCCTTTAGCAATGGTTACTTTGCTCAGCCTGCTGCCAGATTCTTTTTTGKTTTTTGCTTAATTATCCTGGTTTGACTGGATAGAATTTGCAATTACAGTTAGCCAAATATGAAAAACATATTTCCACTCATCTTCTAACTTTAGTATTTGCTTGAAGTTTTGAACAAATTTAATCAGAGTTCATTTGCACCTGCTTTGTGTTTGCTTTTCCCAAATACTCTGGCAGATGAGTTTATTGGTATTTAATAAGCATGCTGGCATCAAGTTTTCAACAAATACTTCAGAATATTTGCAGAAAAAGAAATTTTAACTTTGATTATCCATAGAGGGCTGTTAATAACACTTATTTTATGGTGAGGCAGAGTTATGGAACTGTATATTTACCCAAGACTGCTCACAAACAAACTTCAACWCAGCTAAAGAATTAATCACAAAACACATTGAGAGGTTTTTTTCAGCGACTCAATTAGAGARCTTGCAATGCTTCTCAACATCTTGCTGCTGCTTTTCTCTGCAATGACCATCGAACAAAATATGGGTTTAGACTTTTTTCATCACCTTCATGACGAAAGCACATGGACCCAACAGCTGAAGTGACAACACAGTTCTGCCTTGAATATTATTTGTGATTTGTGTATTTGCCCACATAGGCCGTGGTCTATAGAGGTGACCGTCTTCTGCTAAACAAAGTGTAAACATAACAGGGTGATGACCAAATTAGGAGAGTTTGGGCTTGTGAATTCTTCTCTCTCTTTTCCTCCACAGAGAATTTTGCATTTACCAGCTGCTCGTAGACTTCTCTCACGGGTGGGAGAGAGGGGGACTGGAAGTCCCAGGAGTGTTCCCCTGCTCTGGGCGCTCTGTGCAGTGCTCAGCTGCAGCCCCGGGAAGGTCCCACCACACCKCCCTGACCCTGCTGGCCCACAGAGGAGGTTCCTTGCAGCAGGCTCCTTAGGAAGGGCAGCCACGCTCCCTTTGGGAAGCTGCAGGAACATTCCATGGGGCAGATCAGCACAACCCCCAGCAAGGGGTGGGATTAAGGTCACTCCKCACTGCCGCTGCGGTTCCCTTTTGAGCTCCGTGCTGCGTTGTCTCAGTTCTCACAATCCACAGTCCTCAGTTAGAAAGTGMGAAAAGCACGAAGGCTCCAGTGGCATCTGCCTCAGAAGAGTGATTTGTCCTGCTAGAGTTATGCCAGCTGGGCCTTTCCCTCTCTCATCTGTGGTATTTAGGAAACCAAAGTGCAGGATTTTAGTGCGCATTTGTTTCTCAGTCTTCTTGCCTCATGACTTGTGAAGAACTCTTGGTCTGTTAATTGCTGTAGTTTCCCTTTACTGTTATTTGTCATCCCTATGTGGCGTGGTTTTGCTGAAATCTGGTATTTTCAGTGTCTTGGGTTTGGTTTTTCAGTCTTTTGGCTATTGATGCTGTTCACACTGAAATTAATGTAAGTTTTCTTTTTTCCCAGGGTGTTTACAAACTAATCCAAATGTAGCCCAGCAGGATTCTGGTCTGAACTGAAATTAACTGTCATACATAGGATTTGTTTATCTCTTCCCATCCTTCTGTCACAGATGTTTGTCCCTTGGCTTGTTCCTTTTCCTAATTATTTCTTGATTATATTTTGAAGCACCTTCTGTCTAACCAATTTCCCCCCAAATCAAATGGTGCATTTCTTTCCCCTTCACCTACAGTGATGCCCCCAAACTGAATGTTATTTACTTCTGGTGGAAAGTGACCTTTCTATTAATCTGTTTCAGATAAGAGTTCCATTTTGATGCTCTGCTGTTGCTTATGCTTCTTGAGTTGTAAATCCACATGTGCTGTGCTGTGTGTTGTTCCCAGTGACACACAGTGTAAGATGAAGAGGGTATAGTTCATTTTTCTTGTTCACGCCCCAAAACTTCTTTCTGGGGTCACCGCTAAGTCACAGGTAGATGATTGAAAATTCAGAGCGATACGAAGAGAGCAACCCTGACCAAAACAATGTGACAGGCCACCAACAGCTCCTAGAGCATATCATTTCCTTATTTCCTAGCCAGTTTGTGGAAAGCAAATGCATGAAAATATACGAATTTCCCCAAATGACATCTCAGACAAGCATGGAAGGAAACCGAAATTGGGTTGCTGGAGCTGTTTGCAGCTTCAGCTTCTGTCTGAACAGGCTCTGCTGCCAGCCGTGCTAAAGGCAGTGCTGAGCCACAGCTTCCAGGCTGTGTGTGCTGCTGAAACCTCTGCGCTGCTCGCTCGGGCAAGGGCCAGGCCAGGAGGCTGTGCCAGGAGCCTGTCCACCAGCAGAGCAGGGCAGCGGCTGCAGACGAGCTCCACAGGACAGGCGGACAACGGGAAACCGCGGAATACACCGGGGGCAGATGGACAGATCCCGTTTTTTGAAAGGACCAGTGTAAAACGGGTTGTACAATCTCTGTCTGCAGGTTTGCTGCTGCTGCGCTCGCTCTTTCATCCCGAGCTCTGGGCAGCCTCTTCTTGCAAAGTCAGGAGAGATTACTGGAGAGAAACAGAGAGCATGGAGGAGATAGCACAGGCACCTCTGCACAGTAATTACAAGAGCTGTGTGACAACTCATTGATATGCAAGTGCAACTGCTGAAAACGGTGTGAACGCCACAGACAAAAAAGAAGATAATTTGCCAGCATTAAGCAGAAAGCTAATACAGGGCTGATGGCAGAGAAAAGCACTTTGTTTGATTCTTCATTTCTCTGAGCTGCTCAGAGCAGTGTGTGGCTTTACTGCCTGCTTCAGGTGCTTTGCTGGGTGGCTGTAGCTGGTTTCCCTCCTCACACAAACACAGTTAACTCCGGCCAGAGCTGCTGGACCATGCCATGAGGTGACTGTGCCTTCAGGACTGGTGCTAATGGTGACCCACGTGGGTAAAATCATTTCTGCCTCCAGCTCAGCACCAGCTGGGTCTCCTCTTGCTCTGCAGTTGTGATGCTCTGGGATGCTCTTCTACCTGATTGCTCTCTAAATTAGTTACGTGAAATAAGCTGGGTTTGAGAGGGGAAAACAAATCACACATGTGTAGGGGAGGTACTTGAGTCCTTCTGGGAGTGGGGCAAGGTGGGACTTTGAATATTCTATAGCTCTGCTTTGGATGGTATTAGAAAAATGAGAGGTTGAATTAAAGCAGCTTTGCCTTTCAAGACAAATTTATATGTAATCAATGGAATTGTTCAGGCAATCAAAGCTTATGCCCACAATGTTTAAATCACAATTACAATAGGGAAGCTTTCTGATAAGCACAATTAAGACAATTTTGTTTATGTCACTTCATTCTTCTAAATTAACATTTTTTTTCTCCATTTGCATTTGGAATTAAGTCTGTTAGCATCATTTAGACAGACACTTTTTTGGTAATGTTGAAAGTTTGCTAATTTTTTCATTCCTTTATTATGAGCCTTCTCATAAGCTTTCCCCTGGCAAGTAACATGTGAAGTGTGAGAACAGGGGAATAATAGGAGAAAAATGCAGCTTCCTCCCTTTSCAACAACAGGATAATGGCTATCAGGGATCCTCTCCTTGAAAGGAGAAATGGAATATGTCTCTTCACAAGTAAGAATATAAAAAAAAATCAATAATACATGTTTTCTTCTAGTCAGACTTTCCTAGTATCCTTTCCAGTGGGGAAATTAAGGAAAATGTTTTAATTATTTTCAATTCTCTTTGCACAGAAAAACAACTGTGGAGAAAAATGTGAAGTGTTTCTCTGACAATTGGTTTTCTGTAGCATACACAGCAGTAAAAATAGCTTAATTGTGTAATACTTTCTAGGAAATACATCTTTCAAATCTCCTAGGTAGAGAGGGATGTGATTTTTTTTTTTAACTGAAAAGCTAGAATTTGTATTAGGCTCTAAATGCAGACAGAATTCCAATTGAATCATTTTCTTGCAGAAGTTTTGTCCCACATTTCTCTATAGAAAATTCTCGGTCTCAGAACGCAGAGGATGCCTCACCTCTTGTACTGTCCCTTGTCCTGTCTAGGGGAGGCCATTAATTTTGCCTCAAGTTTTTAATATGAATTAAAGCCTAGTTTTTGCTTTAAGTGTGTCTCAGGTGCTTGGTTGTGCCTCTTTTACCCTGTGACTTGTTGTCTTTTGCACATCATCAACAGTGAGTTTCCCTTTGGAGTGGAATGGGAAAGTCTGGAGTCCCAAAGACTCGGCAGAGCAAAGACAAATTCAGGGCTAACATATCTGCACATTAATTGGAAGGCTGTAGAAAGCTCCTAACTCAGCTGCACAGGTTGAACTCTGGATCAGTCACTCCAAACTGAACTTAGAATTGCCAACATGCACTTTTTCCTTTTGAGTTTTTACTTACGTGGGAAAATGGACTCCTTGGTTTCTTCACATGGGTTCAGGATATTTGCATCTCTCTTTTTTTGCAAATAGAGTACACAGATCTCAAAAACTGGGACGAGAAATCACAACTGATTGTCTTGTACAACCTTTTTAGCTTGACTGGATCTCCTGCTAGTTTCTTGCTTGCTTTGATTTCAGCGTCTCTGTCAGGGTCCTTAGCAGACCCTCTGAAGGTCTAATGCCATTGTACAATATTGTACAAGATCTATTACAATAATTTATCTCCTGTCTGTAATTGCTATAATTATCTAAGTTATAATTTAGAACTCCACAGTAGGCTGAGGGCCATTAGGTTTACAAAAACAAATACCAAGTACAATTTCCCTTTGCTTACACCAAAACCTTGGTTTTTTTCTTCTGCAGCTGGTTGGTTGTATTGCAATGAACCTTCAGAAACCTAGAGGTTGGCACAGAGTGCAGAACTCCTTTTTTCTCTGCCCCTCTCACAGTGTAACTCAAAGTACTTTTCCAGTCTCTATCCAGTGTGTCAAAGAACAAACCCAGTGATATTGCAGAGGATACTGAAATCCTGTTTGTGTATTCACAGCTGCCAGTTCAGATGTGAGAGATTCACCTCTGACAAGTTAATATGAAAATTTAAAAAGGCTGGGGGGCCTCCATCATTGGCAAGAAATGCTTTTAAAGTATTTCATTTATTATCAAGATGTTACTGAGCCACAGCATAATTGGTGTGAAAACAACAACTTGTCTGAAAACAGCACTGCTTTAGACTGGGATTTTTCTAGATGTCTGAGAAGGCTTAGGGTTGCTATTCCACCCACTGTACCAGAATTTTATGCAACAAAAATATCTTCATTTTCTTTTTTTTTTAAAGTATAGTTTTCTAGGGGAAATAATATAAGCAGTAGAACTGCTGAAATGTCAGAAAAGTCGTGGTACCAACACTCCTGGAATGGCAAAAGTTGCCTCATCCTGCAAAATGCAATTACTCCTGATGAACTGATGAACATTTTGGAGTAATATATGGAAAACATAGGTTTAAATATATTTTAAAAGTTCCTTTAGAATTAGCAACTACATGAGAGACCTTTGTGAATTAATCCAGATTTTCCAAATCAGAACTCAAAAAGGCACTTGAAGTGTCTGAATTGTTAACATTCAATAACTGACTTTTCTTTAGAATGTGTCCAAAGGAACRGATTCATTTAATTAAAGCCCTTGTTAATAATTACACTTGGAAATTTGATTGATTACAGAAAACAACCCCAGTAGGTTTGAGAAGGCTCAGGTTGGTGCAGGGGCTGGGCTGAGGAAGGAGAGGTTTGCAGAGGGCTCTGTGCAGGCTCCGTTCTCCTTTCTGGGCAGGAAATCTGTCACTTTTTATGTCTTTCACAGCCCAAGTTCAAAACTTGACAGCAATAACCTTCCAACTGTATCTACATGAATTGGGTGTTATGACTTCAATGAAAGACAATCTCGTGTGAGATTCTTTTGGTTACATTTCAAAGATTTATTCAAACTATATGAGGTTTTCTAAGAACGAAGCATAAAAGATCATTTTTTTCCAGGCCCTGGTTCAATAAAGCCCAGAGGCTTAAGCGTGTCATTGTGAGCCTGTGACTGGACCTGTGCACATAAATGAAATCTTAACATAATCTTTACAACGGGCATATTCTTGTGACTTTGCTAAAGAATGACTTCAGAGAGGTAATTAAASAGAGAGATTTTTCATGAGTTAAGTGAAACCTGCTGCACAAAACTGGCAGGAGATCCACGCATGAGGTTTCTTTTGCCTGTCCCCAAAATGTTACAGAATAAATATGGTAGGAGAACATGCTCAGAAGTTACACAATGTGCATTCTGTTTGTAAGCTTCATAATGAAGGTATTTGTCTCTTCATTAGTTGGTATTTTCAGTTTCCCAAGAAGTTCTGCAGGATGTTAAGGGCATAAAAGAGTCTTTGTCACATCCCATGAAACAGATCATGAGCGTGAAGCATCTGAACTAACCTTTCTTAAAACAGCATTACTGCGGGTCAGCGAAGTTCAAGGATTCTTCAGATCAATCTTTTTCTGTTCATGTGCAAGGGAAATTTAGGACAGGGCTTATTGTCGTGAATAAGAAATATTCTTGGAATCTAAGCTGCCAGAATCTCCAAAGTGCACACTGTAAACATTTCACTGCCTCAGTGACAGCTAAGTGAGGATGCCTTGCTCATTATCCATAAAGAATATGTGGCACAGATGAGCCCAGAATGTAAATTTCTAAGGAAATGGAGAAAATATAATTCATTTTTCATGCAGAAATGTGAGATTTTTTTTTCTTTTTCATGCTGAAAGGTTCATGGAAAATTAATTAGTGGAAATCTAACAAATGTGTTGTGTCGGTAATGCTGTAAAAGTACTTTTCAACACCAAAGGAAATAAAGGAGGCTGCAATCACTGAGGTTAAATGGAAAACAGGAGGAGCAAATGGGCCCTCAATAGCAGCTGTTCATTATAGAATTTTTAAATAAATGACAGAAATTAGCAGAAATATAGAGAGGGAGATGTAGTTTACTGCAATGTGGTGTGAAACGCAATAACTGTGTTAAAATTCACCAGAGCTCCTGAAAATTTGTTAGCATTTTGCAAAATGTTTTCTGAAGGGAGACAGTTGCACTCAGTGCATCTCTGTGAGCACTGTCACAGTTAAATGTCTGTGTGCGCTTACCAAAACTGCAGCCATTTCAATGACACATTTAATTTTCCTGAAAGATGAGGGATTTACTGCAGTGCAGAGAGRAGCCCGTTTGTTTACTGGCAGGTGAGCTGGGGCAGGCACGATTTAAGTGTCCCGAAACAACGAGAGGCTGGTTGGTATTTCTGCAGTCGTATCCATTATTTACATTTACTAGGCTGTGCGGGTATTTGCAGCAATGTCACGCTAACCTCCATGAATTCTTGATTGAGAAATAAAAAATTAACAGTATGGACTGATGGGAACACTGGTGGATGGAGACAAGTGGTTTTAGAGCAAGCACAGTGTGGGCAGGCTGGTAACACAAGCACAGAGCCAGCATCTCAGAGCAGCATTTGGTGCTGTAGAGCTTCCACACGGGATTAATTCCGTGCCAGCCCTGCCCTTCACACCCACCCACGGAGCTGTGGCTGGAGAGGAGTTTGCTTTTTCACTTGGATTTCTAGGTTTGCTGGGTTGTCTAAACTTCCCTCAGCCGTGGAAACACGACTCAGAGCAGTTGTTTGAGCCACGATTTCCCTCTGTCAGGTTGTGTCAGATTATCTTTTAGCAGCCCGAGGAGCTGCTTGTCCCCTGTGCCSCCTCCCCTTTCAGGCAGGGGTTCTTTCCCTGAGCCTGGCGGTGGGGATGGGGTTGGTTCCTGAGGAAATCAGCAGAATCAGACCCTGCTGAGGTGATAAACAGCCTGGAGCCAGGGAAATCAAAGGGCAGGTGACAGCCTCACTTTGGCAGCCTGTGGAATAATGGTGATGATTATTCAGAAGCACAAAAGTGAAAAGCAGAACTCTTGTATGGTTTGTTTCTTAGTAACAGCTGGAGAAGGAGCTGCCTGTGATGCCAAAGCTTGTGCTAAACACCACCAGTTTTAGGAACTATTTGTGTTGGACTGGGGGCCTCAGCCTTGGCTGCTCTGATACAGGGTTTGGGTCAATTTTTTGGCAGCTCCTGAAACATCACCTGTAAACTTCTTCTCATGTAAAGCAGTCACCTCCCTCAGAACTAAAAAAAAGTCAGGGTATGAAAGGGAGCCAGCCTGCACACACAAGTTACATTAGCAGTGCACAGCTGTGTGCTCCTGATCCCCTCTGGCTGTAACTTGGTGCTTTATGTGGGGCTTCAGTGATGCTTTTGTGTTCTTTTTATTTTAAAACAGCAACTGCCACTAAAATCTCCTTTAAGTGAAACTGAATTTACTTTTATTTTATACTGACATGATTTCTCTCTCCAGAATCTGGTTGTTGGTGTTTTTTTGCTGGTTTRTCGTCTTGAACTGATGGAGCCCTGTAATGTTCCCTTGGTCTAAAGAGAAGGACCTGGCTCAAGGTTCATGAGCAGGAGGCTTTCATCTGCTCTGAAAGGGGTTTTCAACAAGGCATGGTTCAGTATTAGAGCCTTCTGATCAAGAGTGCTTAAGGGGTACATTGTAATTGGAAAGCATTTGCATGGACTTCTTAATTATTTTTAATCATTCGCTGTACATAAATCCTGAGCAGAGAGCTTAAAGAAAAGCTGATTTATTTTTGAATATTTTTTTTGCACAGGGAAGATTCCAAAAGACAAAGCTATTTCCACAGGACCCTTGAGGGACACCACTTGTTACTGCATTTTATTACATTGCTTAGATTTAAAGTCTGAAATGTGCAGAATATTACCTGTACATTATCCTGCTTTTTAACCGCACCTTTAAAGTCAGAGGATCCTCTCCTGAAGAGAATAGGGTGTTGCTTATTGACAGCTTCTGCTTCCTAATTTAAGGCTTTCAGTAGTGCCCATATTTAAAGTATTTTACATAATTCATTGCACTGTTTTCTTCCTGCCCTAGGAAATTATAAGCATCTCTTGCTGCGCTCTTTCACTCCGAGGATTAAGACTCTTTTCATATTCATAACTGTTAGGAATTCTAATAACTGGTGTGTCAGTGAGCTCTGGGTGATGGTCAGAAGGGGAAGGGGAGGCCGAGAGGGTGGCTCCTGCAGCACTGCTGGAAGTGCCACTGTGCTGGGGGAGTATTTGCGGGGGAAATTTCAAATTTATTTGTCCCAGCTCACAGGGAGGAAGGTTTGCAGCATTAAACACAGCCAAGAGGCAGGTATAAGCCTACTAATGCTGAGAAATCAGGAGCAGAGGATTTGAATAGCTTACATCTGGGTTTGAGACCGAGGGATACCTCTCTTATTTTGTGTGCCTATCAGTATTGAATGAACAACAGCTGTAGCTTAGAAACAGATGAGTCTTTCTCTTAGGAAATGCTTCTGTTAAGGGCTTTTTACAACCCTGTCACAGTTTAAATGGACTTTCAAGCTGTGCTGATGTTAAGTCCCCCATTTGGGGCCGGGATGATGGAAGAATTGCTATCCATTTCCAGCTACAGTGACTGTCTTGTTGTCAGAAGTTACATATTTTAAAATATGACTCAAAGTTCTGAATCTTCTGACACATGGCACTCATGTAGCTAACTCTTAGGGCACTGATGCCTTTTGTGTAATTCATTTTGCAGTAATAGCCCCCAAATACAGTAAAATTCATTTAAAAGAAGTACTTTAGGTAGTTAAAAGTGAAAAATACTGACCACAAATCTTAAACTTCCCCACAGGTAAAGGGGCTGTGCATTGCTTTATCCTAGTGGAGTATCTCACTGCTCTCATCCTTCTGATTTATTCCCAGCCCCTTTTTTAATGTTTTAAATGTGTTGCTGCTATGAGGTCGTTAAGAAGGAAGTGTTTATTTCAGTTTAGACATCAAGCTACCCCAGACCTCCTCCCTCCCTCCCTCCCTCCCTCCCTCCCAGTCATGAGGCTGCTGCTTTCCGTACTGACTGGGATCTCTGGGAATGGTGATGTCTTCCTCCTGTGCAGTTTACCACGAGAATCTCACACCAGGTTAACAGAGCTGTGGATATGCACCATCAGCTCTGAGTCGTCCCAGCAAAGAGATGGAAAAATACTTGATTATTTCTACCTCGGTGTAAGAGAGCAACCTGAGCTGGAGATATACTCAAGCTGTGAATGTCAGGGATAAATAGGCAGCTTACAAATGGCATTGAAAATGATCTGTGCTGCTGAGAGGAAAAAAAGATTTGGTTTCTCATTGTTCTGCTGGCTTCGGGTTGATTTTTTAAAAAAAGAAAAGTGGCGTGTTTTGATGATGATTATACAGAGAAATGGCTTTGGAAAGTGCAGGAGCTCTTTTCTTCAAATGTTTGCATTTTAGGCTGAATTCCTTAGACTGGGCTGCTTGGTGTGGCTGGTTTTGCCTCAGCTCATGCAGTGACAAGCAGGAGCAGCTCTGTCCTAGCGCAGCGCAGGCCGGTGGCATTAATGTGCCAACATCTGCTCGCTGYAGCAGAGCTACAACGACCTTGGCGTCTCACCATTAGTTTCCCCAAAGCAAACCATCCAGAACTAGTGCTGGTAGAAACAATTTGAAGAACATCAGCATATAGCCAAACTTGTTTAGCCTTTGACATTGATAGAGGGGTTGTTGCTTTTGTGACCAAAACTCATCAGGACCACGAAGGCGGGGCCTTGCTTTGCCCAAGGGCTGTGGACACGCTGGTGCTGCCCTGAGACTCATCCCTGGGAAAGGTGGGAGTGARCACCCGGACCTGAGAGGACCTTGGCTGACTTCACAGGCTGCATTTTAATCAGAATGCATGGGAACATTGGCAAAGAGCTCCGTCTTCATTTCTGTGCCTCATGGCCTCGGAGCACGGGCGGATAAATGATGGAGGAGGCAACATGTCCCCCTGGGACACGGGAATTTGTGTTTGTACCAGGCCAGACCTTCAGCCCCTGGCAGCTGAGGATGGCACAGCCGTGCCTGTGGCTGTCACTTCAGGAGCTGGCCCACACTTTGTGCTGCTTCCCATTGCTGTCCCTCAAACCCACACCCATCTCCAAACAACGCCCTGAAAACCGGGAGCGCGCAAAGGTGCAGCTGCACTTCTCAGGGGGATGTTGTGTTCATAGAAGGATTGATTTGGGAGGGGATCTCTGCTGGTCAGAGCAGCTGGGGGCGGGGCTGAGACGCCACTGTTGCCTGTGGCTAGTGGCTCCTGGGGGTGGCTGTTGGGGACTGAAGCACCCTGGGCCACCACACTGCCCAGTCTCACTGCCCAGTCTCACTGCCCAGCCCCTGCAAGAGCTGCCCCAGCTGCTCCTCACACATGTGTGGGACTCTCAGGTGCCCTGAGTCCCAAAAAGGGGCAGAAAGAACCCCTTTGTGCATTTAAACTCCTTCCCAGAAAGGGGTTTAAATGAAGGGAAATCCTTCCTTAGCCTCATGTTTGGCAACAGTTTAAATGTAAGGAAGTTATAGAGGTATAATTGAAGTGCTTTGTCCCGCAAGCTCTAACGATGGCAAATCAGATATATTTGTATAAAAATGAATTATTTATTAAGACACTTGAACAGATAAGAGATGGAATATCTTAATCAGAATTACTCACTACACTGCATAAAACTAAAAAAATGGCATCATAAAACAGTGCATGATATCAAGGTACCTATATTAAAGCTGGCAAAAGAAATGGTATTGATTAGGAGTCGAATGTAGCTTACCACCAAAATAACGATAATGCGCAGACTCCTTCACTTAACCCCGGGGCAGTAACCATGGAGTAGGCACCCTACTCATGGGACAAGCTCCACACATTTCCAGGAAAATGCATGGATGATTTCTACTTTGTGAAAGTTTGGTGTGGCTTTTATGGTTGTAAAGTGGATGGCTGTCAGTCAGAAATCCAGCTTACCTTGCCAGATGTCCCTTCAAACCGAGATGTTTATTGGCACCTGGGAGGTGCCGGCCCAGTGTTAACCCCATGGCACCAAAATACCTCCCTACAGAGACAGCTTGTCCTGTTTGAGTTATCTGAGCGGTTAACAAACACTGGATGAGATTTTAGGGGGGGTAAGAGGTCCTGCTACTCCTATTTATGGTGGTGGCTGCTGGCAGCATCACCTTCCCGTGCCCTGGGCAGAGCTGGGAGATGTCTCAGCTCTGGCAGTGCCATTACCCAGCTCCTGTCCCCCAACAGAGGCGATGAGACCCCGAAGGTCCAGGGGTGTCCCCTGCCGTGGGCACTGGCCCTTCTGTGGCCAGCACTGCCCCCGGGCTGGGGAGCCCAGGGCACAGGGCAGCAGCCAAAATTCATTAAACTGCTGGAAGTTTCCAGAAGCGTGCGCTGCCGGGGAGCCGCGAGCCACGGGTCACTGCTAATGGAGTTACTGGGTTGAGTTCATCATCATGTTTGACCTCGTGTTTGGGAGGCTGGTGGTGTGTGAACGCCTGGCTGCCGCGCAGGAGGGATGGGGATGCAATTTTCGGGGCTAATGATTCTGCTGACCTGATGTCCTCATACAGCTGCTTTCTATTACTGTCACTTAACTGGGACAGGGGAGGCTCCAGGGACTGCCTTTCTCTAATGAGCTGGCTGTGCAATTATGGCAGTTACTGCAGGACACCGGGGCTAAATCCATCTCRGTTTTGCTTCATCATCTATTTTTATATTATTCTGGCATAACGTGGGCATTCCAAAAAAATGTGAGTTTATTGCTCCTGGGTGAAATGGATAGCGCTGATAGTGCTGCTGGGTGTGTTGTGAGGCAGGCGTGGCGAGGGAATGGTTTCATTGCTGCCTTTTCACTCTGTCCTCTTGCCTCGGCGCTCTGGAGCCTTACAAAATTATTGACACATGAAAAGAAATCACCAGGGATCTTTCTGTTTATATTTATATTCCAGTTGTTTGGGTTTTTTTTGCTAAATGAAGCGAGGAGCATTAATGGCATTTTTAGCAGAATCCATGGAAAAGCTGTAGTGGCTCAACAGTTTCCTTGAAAATGGTTTGTTTACCTTGAATTTCAGATTTAGTTTATTGCAGTTGCACTCTGGATCATGAACTTCTGCCATCTAATAGGTGTGAAATCCTACTTTCGTTGACATATAGAAATTGCCAAGATTATCCTGGGTGGCAGGGCAGGAGTGCATGTGGATATTTTGCTAAAGGTATGAATAAAGTAGGTTTAGGCTACTTTTAAAAGGACAGCAAACAAAGACCATGCATTTATTGCATAAAAAACCTGTGTATTTTTTGTGGTTAACTTATTATGTCTCGATGTTTTCTCTCATTATCTCATTATAAGAGTAATGGAGTTTATTCCCAATATTAAAGAGGAGCCATTTGGCAAGCTCTGTGCAGCTCAGGTTGCTTTGTAAAAGGGAGTTCCAATTTCAAAGAGAAAGTCATGTTATTTTCCAACTGCTTTGTACCAGACACACCAATATACAGAATCTTTCATGAAAACCATTGTATAAGTTAGTTAGAACAAATGTTTCAGGGATTTTTTTTCCTTCTCTTTATTTATTTTGCAGAGTTTATTCAGGTTACACTACAGAAATTTTTAAAAAGWTGACATTATGACTGAGACTTATATTAAGTGAGCTATCCATGATACCTACTCCACACTTTGCAGACTGATTTATAGAGCAAATTCAGCTTAAAAATCTTAAAGAGCCAATATTAACTGAGCATCACAAATATTGTTAGGAAGTAGTTAAGGGCAGATATATTTTTCACCAACTGCTAAAGTCATCGCCTGCATCCTTACTGAGTTAACAGAAATTCRGAGTAACCTAATGCTGTTATCCATAGCAGTAAATAAACTGAGCAAAATTTAATTAAAGATACATATCTATGAAATATGAGTCTTGATTCCCCCTGTTCTCCCTTCAGCATATTCCATTCATGGATGTCTTTAATAGATTGGATTTTTTTAATAGGCAGTCATGTGAAACAGCCACAGGTTGTTCTGTTTAGCCTYGTGGAAGCCCCAGAGAGCTGACCCTGCAGGATATCCCAGGAATTTCTCACTTGTGCTTTCAGCAGCAAGTACTGAAGAGCAACATTTTACCCTCACAGCTTCTGTGGGGCCCAGGGCTTTGCTTTAAAAAAATTAAACCTTGGCTTTTGAAAATATAGGTGGTCATTTTCACGTCCCAGGCAAAAATCCTTCTGAGAGTTCTCTTTTCTAGAGGGTCTCAGTTTGGCCATCTTGTTTATACCGTGAAGAGAGGAGTTGCTATAAATAAACCTCTTAAAGCCTTCACAGCCAGTTTTAAAAAAATATCCAGGATGTTAATCAAGAAAAATAGTTTTAGTTTACAACTTTATCTGAGCATTAGTCAGAACAAGGGTAAGAACACAAATGAGAAAACCCAGCCTCCACGAGTGAACGTTTTTGGGTCAAGTTCCACCTTCCTGATACTCAGGAGCTTTGGTGACCATTAAGGATTAGGTTTATAAAGGATCACGTAGGGTTTCTTGGCAGTCTAAGGACTGGGCATGTAAAAGTTAATTTTGCTTCACTTTCCAGAATTGCTTTTAGAAGTCAAGAAGGAGGTGMATGAAAACTAATGAATTAGCAAGAAGAACTGCTTTAGCAAGAAGGTGATCTCTCTTGCATGCTTATTTTTCTGTGCTTTTGATGGAAAGATTTAAATATGTTTAAAGAACAATTTAGATTTATAGCTATATTTATCATGATTTCTTCGCTAAATTTGGCAAGTTGCATTAGAATTCCATGTTTCAAAGGCACAGTGCTTTAGGAAGTGAAGTATTACAATATGGTTTGGCTTATTTTTCTGATTTTGTCAACACTAGCAGTGCCAGACAGTACATTGCAATATTCCTAAAGGTTTGTTGGTTTGTTTGTTTTTACCTTTTATTTTTTTTTCTCCTGTTCCCCTGCTGTTGTTTATCACAGTGAAGCAGGGATATTACAGGTGATTGCTCACATCACGGAGTCAGAGGGAGTGAAGAACACTCAGCACAGGGCTGGTTTCTTTGCACCCTGTCGTGAAGGAGCTCCAACAGCTCCGATTCTCCTCAGTGGCCTGGACTGTGAGCCACCATCAGAAATCTGTTCTGAATCCTGAGGAGCCAGGCTGGCCACTGCTCCAGGCAGACAAAAAATGGGAAAAGCCAGTGGGCAATCTATCTCCCATCCCTCCCGACCCACAGGTGCATTCCCAATTTAATCAAAGGTTGCAGCCCAGTGATTATCACATTGTAATTTTTAACACTGCCTGAGCTCGGTGAGACAAACCTTTAACTGCAGACTTTCACATTTGTTCAGATAAATGCCAGGACACCCACAGGACCTTGTCAAGCCTCTGCCCTTGATCTCATCAGTGCAAATCTTGCTGAGTTCCCTTGCAGGGTGTTCCTGAGCAGATTCAAGACTGGTTCAGCAGTGCAGGTGTTGGTCTCCAGGATTGTCTTGTCTGTCAGTCAGATACTTTGTGTCTAAAAGGAAATAAAATTAATGCTGTCTTGCCATTAACAATTCCAATCCTATTAATACTATTTCTAGGTTCTTTTCTTTATGCTTAAAATCCTCTTTGCCTAATATTCCAAACAAATTTCTAACATCCAAACTGCCAAAGATGGTTTTCTTCAGCTTATTTTGAGTGTTTATTTGCAGCATTTTTTTTTCTAGTCCTGGCCTCATTTTTTTTAAATCCCTTCTCTCATTCCATAGGAACCAAGGAAGGGGGAGACATATCAAAGGTAAAAACTGGTAGGTTTTTTTTTTTAAAATGTACAGGGTTCAGATYGATGTGAGAAGGTGAAAAAAATGAAGAAATATTTTTTTTAGAAAAATCAGTGACAGAAAAAGGGCTTCACATGTGGATGAGATGGGAGAGTTCAGTGAAATGGTCACTCACCTTCARGCACATGATAGATGAGAATCCTGGCTAAAGACGTGTACCATTCAATTTTTTCCTTTTTTTTTGGTCTTTGAACTTTGACACAGGGAAAGTCATGTACTTTTAATACAAAATTGACATTAAATGAGCTTTCCAGTTTCACGTTTGAGGAGCTTTCTTCCTTCAAGAAAGCTTCCTTTATTTCTTTCTGGTAAGGTGTTGGCTTGAGATACGTAACAAATAGCAGCTCTTTGCTTTCTGGCKTAGAACAGCAAATATTGTCCTGTGTTTGTTCTGGAGAGAGGAACTACAGATGCATGCACCTCAAGATAAGACCTTTCTAAATGCTAAAAGCAGTAAACATGGTTTAAAAGACTCTACTTTTTTTGCAGTGTTATCACCATGTCTGTGTTTTTGTCAGTATCCGCAGGATTCATCCTGTAAAATGGAAGTTCTGCATTGAGCGCAACTTCCAGGAATAGCAAAAAAGCCATTTTTAAAGATGTTTTCTGTCAGTCACATCTAGCTCRTAGCACAAGAAGAATAAATTGCATCTTCCTTGAGAAAGTGACATAAACCCACGGTTTTGTTATGTCACAGAGGGATTACGGGGAGAGAGACAAGGATCCCTCACCTGAGCCGTAATTCCTCTCGGTCAAATTGCTGTGGTTTTAACTAGGGCATAAAATGTCATGGGGGAACAGCAGGAGCCAGTAAATGAACATCATCCCTCACTCAACTCGTGGGGCAGAGCAAGAGATTGTTGCAGTAGGGGGATCTGCAAAGGGAAACGAGATGAACTAATTATGACAGCGCCTTGTTTGCACCCCAGTTCTCCTCTCTGCTCCTCCCTTGGCTCRTCCCACTCCCACCTTCTGGAACAATTAGCTTATCATGGAGACATCCCTCCACGTGCTTCCTCACCCAGGATTGCCTGGGACGGGGGTGAATAAATTGGTTTTGTGTCTCGGGTGGCTTGGCTGCAGATCTTAGCTCTGCTTGAGGAGCTTGAGACCTGGCAGTGCCTTCTCGGAGGATTTAATTGAGTGATCACACTGTGACACACAGACACTTCCTCAAAAGCCTCAGCAAAGGATGGCTTGGAACTGCAACTCTTTGTCATACCTGTTATACTGCTCCTGTGTCTTCATTCACTGACTTCTCAAACATGACAGGAGATACAGCTGCTGGTCTGGAAATTACSAGTTTTGAACAGGGGGGTAGGAGTGAGAGGGAGGAAGAAATCAGTCCTACAAATAGAATGATAACTCACTGCRTTGAGACGCATAAACTTAAATAAAAATAACTGTTAAAACTTTTAGATAATTGTCAGGTCTTCACAGACTAACAATAGTCAGCTCATTAATWTCATGAGTGTTATTTGACCCATAATATTAAATTAATGTGTTTTACTGTTTATTAATTAAACATTAGCTTGAGGAATGTCATTATTTTAAGTAGAAACACTCCGTCTTTGTCTCCATTGGTGCAGTGGTGAGTGTACGGTTAAAGATCCTAATCCCTGTGGCGGGAGGATCATTTTGCGGAGTTCCCAGAAATAACTCAGGGTATGTTCCTGCCCCTGTGTCCAGCCTGGATGCAGATGTTCTCTCAGCTGTGCAGCTCGGGCTGCTGAAGTATCTCACCAGGATAACTCTGGTGTGACAGCCTGGCACCCTGACCTGCTGTACCAGGGGCAGCTGGTGCTGCACTGCTCAACACAAAGCTCCTCTTAGCAGTGCCACTCTATTGAGTTATTTGTCATTTCATTTGATATTTTTTCATTAGTATGCTTGGCCTAAGAATGTGCTAATGGGATTTGATAAAAATGTAAAGCTGGGAGGAATTACTAACACAGAGGAGCCGGGTGTGTTATCCAGGAAGAGATGGATGGGCTTGCAGATTGAAATAAAAGTGAATTAATGTTAGTAATAGCAAGTAAAAGGTCATGCTTCCAGGAACTAACTGGAATTCAACTGCTGAGCAGGGATTTATCAGACAATAACTCGGAGAAGAAAGGTAGGGACGTAATATGTCCAGCGGTCCAGCTGGGTGACTATAAAGCACCAGGAAGGTACAAAAATATAAAAGAGAAATACRGTCTCTGGACATGTAAGGTGAATTATTAAAATAGAAGAGTAATTGCCTTGCAAGGCATTAGTGAGTCCCGACTGGAACAGTCACATTGCTCAGTTCCAGTCACATTTCTTGCATRGCTGATAGAGAGAGAAGATAGGCACCTTTGACAGAGGGTTTAGAGCAGGATTTATGGCAGCTTCAGGAAGCTCCACTCCAAATTCTGGTGTTTTAAGGCAGGTTTTTGGTATATCCTCTGTGATATGTGCTTTTAGTCATTTGCCTCCAAGAAAGATGTAATTAAATTGATATAAGTGGAGTGTAACTCTACTGGGTCTATTAGTAGGAAGACCTTGTGAGGGGACACTAGCAGAGTGACCTAAGGGAATGCCTGCAGGGGATGGATGGGATGGCTTTATGCATGGTTCATTTTGGAAAGGAAATATAACTGCTAACACTAAAAAATATTGATGAAGAGGAATAACAAAAAAAAAACAAACCACCAAACAGGCAATAGGCTGTTTGTAAATAAATAGAATTTAAATAAGCTCCGTTCTGCTTGTGTGAGAGAAATTCTTGAACAGCTTCCAAAATCCCATTAGTGACAAAGATACACATTTCAAATAGAGCTGAACCTGGGTTTGAATCAGGTTAAATTAAATAACTGTTTGTGACTGCAGGTACCGTGTTGTGATGTGACAGGAGTTCATTTCCATTCCTAAACTCCTTTGGAATAAGTTTTTGACGAATCCACAGATGCCTTCTATTGAACAGGAGCTCTGCACACAAATTGTCTCTTTTGCTCTGCAGGCTGAGCTCTGTTCAATAAACACTGTGCTCTCCTCCCCCTTCCCTCAGACAGGGTCATGGCTGGGCACTCCTTCTCCTGCTCCTTGGAGCTGGGGAGAATTGGTGATGTCCTCCAGAAGTGATGATGAACACTAAGATAAAGGAAGATCTATTCTCYTGGAGACAGAATTATAGCTAGGTGTCAGTCTGGAATTTGTGAGGAGATTATTAAGGGCTTTTCAACCTAGTAAAGTGGTGACAATATTGTGACATAAAGTTCTAACAAAGATTTTTGCTTTACACACACTGTTTAACAGCCTTCGGAGTCCAATAAAAGCTCATTAACTTCATGTCTGCTGTTCGACCTATGACAATGTATACGTGTCTTAAAATGTTTAAGTTGCTTTAATATAAATGATGAATTTATCTCTATTGCCAGGAGTGGATTCTGTGCAGTTTTTCATAGCAGTTGACTTTGTATCTCCCTAGTGTTAGACACTGACCTTAACTGAGCTCAGAGTAACCCTTGAGTGGTGGAGAACTCTGTTGGTGCTTGTGCTCAGTGCAGCTCTGGCTGCTGGAAGTCAGCACTGGAGCTCCCACGTGGCCAAACCCTGGACACCTGTGCCCAGCAGACTGTCCCTAGAGAGAAGGGTCTGGCAAAACTTCCTTTGCCACACTCCACATGGAACGTGGTCTTCAAACTCTGTTGCTTCTACCCCTGTGGAACTGAACTCTTTTCAGAGCGTATCCTGGGAATTGTCTGTGTTGGAGTAGCTTATCATTGTGTTGCTCATCTTCTCTACTCAGAAACAAAAATTAGTAAAAATAGAAACATATTTTTCCAGTTCTCTTTTGGTATATTTCCTCAATTTTTACCCAATATTCCTGAATTTTACTGTAGTCTTCATATATCCCTGGTTTTGCCTTCTGATGTGCATGAGGGGTGAATAGTCTCAGTGTGAAAGACAGTTCTCTTCAGCTCTGTTCCCTCAAGCCATAACAACCAATTGATGTCAGTTACCTCAAAAGCCAATTAATCCCACTCCTGTTTTGTTGGATCAATACTAATGCATTTTTCCTGTAATTTTCAGGTTTTGACATCGCTGGATGCCAGCAAAGCTGAGGTAGGAAATTCTGTCTTATACKGGTGGAATGTAAAGTAGCTGTCTGTGCTTCTGATAGAGGGCCCAGCTTGCTTGCAGTTTCTGGGGTGAAAGTTTAAGTTACTTCAGGATGGCATTTGTGCTGCTTCTAGTGCTTAATGAACCAATCTTTGGAAATCTGGTCATGGTATAACAATATTTAAGCTCCTAAAGTCCTTCTAGGAAAGTTTGGCCATTGCACAGGTATTTCTGAAGATTTCCATGGCATCAGGACCACTCAGTTCAGGRGTTTGTTCAGTGTGTGTTTCATTTCCCACCCCCAGAAGGTGCAAGCTGACCTTTCCCTGTGCCCTGCCGTTTTTCTCCTTTGCTCCTCAGCCAGGCAGGTTTGTATCTGCTCCAGAGGCGGTTCTGGGGGCTGGCACATGTTCTGTCCACCTCCATAGCTGGTTTGCCTCACTCTTCTTTTGCCATATGCCATGAGCTGCTTGAACAGACTGGGACATGAAAGAACAGATGAGTTTTGTGACGAGCTGAGTTCTCGTTGAATTCTGGAGCGCCACTGGCTGCGTTGTGCTTTGCCTACCTTGGGTGCTTGACATTGCTGCAGGTTAGCTTGATCCTTTTGGACTCACATTTATTTTGTCAGCTTTTCTCTTGATGTGTGAGTAGCTCTGAATGGTCTGAAGGTGTTCTTAGAGGTGAAATGATTCCGATTGTTGGAGTATGTTTTGAATAACTGATTGCTAAAGCAGGAGTGGCAGTCCTTTGTGAGCACAAACGTGTTCCACTGCGCTTGCCTCTTCTGGACATTGCTGCTGAACAAGGCACTGCACTTTTAATAACTGGCAGATATTTTAATGTGGTGCACAGTTCCTGACTCATTCATTTGCGATGTCAATTGGAAGCTCAGAGCGTTCCTCTGTGGAGCCCTTCTCGGACTCACAGYAGGGAATTTGTGATGTGCTCCAAAGCTAATGTTTAACTGTGACAAAATGTGTAGGTGACTCTAACTGCTGGAGTCAGATAAATTTTTAATACGAACCTTTGGTAAATTAAATTGCATTATTAAAGAGAATAGATAAACCGTGCTAGTTACTTTAAAGAACAAGAACACAAGTTCACTTACATACTGCAAAAGAATGAGATCATTCATTTTTATTTAGRTTAAGACTGTAATATCACTGTTCAATTTAGCTGGTCTGATTCAATTGCATACTTGGCTTGTCTCAGGGAGTTTTGGGAGTAGGATTTGTATCTGTTTTTTCACTGTTGCACCATTGAAATATTTGGTGCTGTTATATCAAGAGCCCAGTGACAGTAGTTTTCAGTTTCTTATTTTGTAATGGGATTTTGGGGGCTGAGATTTGCCACTGAGCAGGTACTAATATTGACTCTGCTGCCTTCTATACAGTCTGTTTTCTTATTTATTTGTAAAATGTTCTCATGTACATTTTTCTCTCGTGTGTGTAAAATTCTAGGAATATTGCAAGTTTCTGAGTCRGTCAGAGAAGTTGTTTTGTTTGTTAGTACTCTATTAATTTGAAAACCTTGAGTTGACACATTTGATTGTTCTTTAAGAGCTCACCAGCTGACCTTTGTGCTCCAGCCTGTGGACCTGCTGACTTTGTAGGCAAAGATTTGTGTGTGAGAGGTTATGGCTGTTTCTCCCATTCATGAAAGTACTCAGAAGGATTGTCAAAGTTCCCCAGTACAGGGCAAATCCTAGCTGAAGGTAAAGGATAATGAAATATTTTCCTGAATCAGGGCATTAATGTTGTTTGGAAAKAATCTGACTGAATTCAGTGGAGTAACTCACATAAAACAGCAAATGAAAAGACAATAGGCATGCAGAACTGGTTGATGGATTTTCATCTTGAGGGGAAACTACTCCTTTGACATAATGGAAAACTTCCCAAAATTTCTTCCTGAAGCCTATATGGGCACAGCACTACAGTTCCTGGTGTATTTTTGAGGCCTTACATAACYGTGGGGATGGCAAGACACACAGGACATTTCCTCAGCTTTGAGAAGAGTGGCCCTGTGTTTTGCCTGAGTTGATTTGATTTTATTTTGCTTTACCTTTGGGTCTTCTTGAACAGTTCTGAGGAAGATACAGCCCCAAATCCCCTTGTTGTGGCTTACCTTTGTGTCATGTCTTGTCCCATTAGAGCTCCTCCATTGTTTGCTGCTGCAGTGCTTGTGTGGAAGATCTCTGGCCTGCTTTTGGATAAAAAACCCACTCACATTTGTTTTCTAAAATCTTTTATTAGAACCTCTACTTGGTTGCTCTTGAACTGTTGGTCCAAGTAGTCTTGAAATTTGTTTATTCCTCTTTCCCTGTTCTTAGGTGACACTGCTGTGTTCCCTTACTAAATTTTGTATGAAGTCTGGATGAAAACTTACCGTGTTTGTGCTGCTATTGAATGTTTTAGGATGATACAACCCAGCTGGGTTTTTTCTAAGTGTTGGGTGCCACACAGCACTATAGAGACAAGAACATCTACAGGAAGCTGCCAAGTGATCCAGGACCTTCCTTCCATCCTTTAACACAAAGGGCCAGCAAATAGTGACAGAGTCAAAGCTGTAGGCAGCAAAGCCTTCCAAAAATAATTGCCAAATCTGCCCACAGCATGTCTGTTAGGGTCATAGTCTCGTAAATAGGCAAGTTAGAGGCATCTTAAAAAGGAATAACTTATGCATGGGTAGTCAAACACAAAGATTTTTATCACAGCTTACTCTGGTTTCTTGTTCAAACCTGTAACAGACTCTGTTGATGCCATTACAAAACGGGCCTGAGATCACTCTCAAATACAGCTATGTACTGTAGCAATTGCCATAACACACACAATAAAATAAGTTTTCATGGCATTTGCTGGAACAACACTTTGAGGAATGCCTTTTTTTCAGTTCTGCTAACTTTATCTATTGCAGGTATATGGCATCTAGTCCTTTCATTGTTTTTTGTACGTTCATTTTTCCCCATGAAAAGATGTCTCATTCAGCAAACTATTTGACTTTCCAGAGTGTTCTTCTTTCTAATTAGCAGTGAGTATAAATGATCTTTATGTTAGGAAACGCATAATTTCTTTTCCTCTTTCTGAAACAAATGGTGTTACCAAAATAGAACACAGAAAGCTTGTTATGATTCCTCTTTTCCTCTGCAATATTTGAATAAATGAGGCAGTGAAGTTCAAGGCCTTCTTGTGAGAAGTGAGAGGTCATGCCTGATTGACACACAAGTTCAGCATAACTGTGTGCTAGCTCTCTGCCTGCTTTTATGGGAGGAATGTCAAGGCAGCCCATTTTTTACTCTCATAAAAAAAAAAAGGGTGCCAATACGTCCCAATAAAATGGAATCAAAATCAGCTCAAAGCCCAAGGAGATTATTAAATCAGAGTGTACAGGAAACCTAATGATAATAAGGAGAAGATGGCTCTAACGATAACAGAAGTGTGACTGATTTGTACAATGATCCATCAGGCCCTCGATGATCAGGAAATGTTGCTGTCAAGCCCCCACTTCCCTGGCACRGAGGGAACAGGTCAGGCCTGGGGAGCAGTGCTGCTCAGAAAAGGCCAGCACACGTATTCCCTTCATCCACCATTTGCTGCTCCCTGCGCGAGGTGGAGAGAGGAGAAGAATCCTCTGACAGGACAGACAATTTTCACTGGTTTTTTTTTAATTTGTAAAATGTTTATGAAAAATCATGTSTGCTTGCAGGAAATATGTTTGCATGGGCGATGGGAGCGACGCAYACGCAAGGTGTCCGTGGCAGATATGGTCTGAAAGCCACTGTGGAGGGTGGTGGGAAGGGTTTGTGCTGGCTGATATCCTTGTCTGCTTGCCTTRCCCTGATCCTGGGGGCCCCAGGTGCAATCCCAGCCTGCCAGGCTGTGCACAGGCGTGTGTTGCACACTCTGCCCAGTGTCTGACACGCTCTGGAGGTGACACAGAACGTGGCTCGAGAGAAATGAGGGAAGCCTCGTGCTGAGGCAGCAGCAGAGCTGGGGGGCTCACTGCCAGCAGGACCATACCTGCTTCTCTTTCCTGCTTCTAATGCCAAGGTGAACTAATTCATTTTGGAAAAGGAGTCAGTGAAATGTGTGTGTAAACAGATAGCAGAGCTTGCTCAGAAAATGTGCCTCTACCAATGTCCTGCTGTGATTGGTTTGGTGGTTTGCAGTGTGCTCTGCTCCTGGCACACTTATAATTCTTTCGCTAGCACATGAGGAATTTTTAAATCCTGTTGGCTGCCTGATTGATTTCTATGGGAAAACTATGATATCAATGGAAACTTTATCTGGGGAAAGATGAATGCTTGGCTGGATGCCGTCAGGGCAAATTGCAGGTGCTGTATTAAAACCCCAYGGCAGATAAAAACCTGTCATTCAGTCTGCCTCCGCTCCCTGCCCTGCTTTATTCTCCCAAGCACACTTAACATGCAAGGACCTCGTGTGCCATCACTGCAGGGGACATGCGTGCTCAGGACAGGAGACATTTCCATTTCTATTTTCGGGTTGTTTTTCAGCATGAGCGAGTGGATTACAGCTTCTCCCTGTTCTGATGCATCAATACTTTGCATCAGCCACAGCGTTTGATTGAAACTGTGCATTGTTAATCTCACCCAGCTCTGTATTCCCTCTTCCCTACAAAYGGAATGAGGCATGGAGTGATCAATCATGATGACTAATAAAGAATTTGCTATTAGTAATTTTTTTAATGTTCCTATCTTTAATGTATTTACAGCAAAAAAGTATTTGCATTTTAAGAAAACTACCTATCTACAGGAGGATAGCAGAAAGCTTTCCTTATAGTCATAATCATGATTATTTTAAGGGGTTTAAAATCTCTGTAGTTTGTAGTAGGACTTCAGTATTTATCAAGAGGATAATTATTGCTGTAAGATTGTAATTTTTGCTTGATCTGTTGAAATCACTTTAGATTTGGCTAAATCAAGCTGTCACAAATTGTGTATAAATAGGTACCAGTATTTTTTCTTAAAAAGATAATTATGGCAATAACGCCATAATTCTGTATAATGTAACTAAGAATATTTATAATTTTAAGTGTAARATCAAGAATTATTAATTAAAATTATTTTTAATTTCCAAGCTTTTAGAACCGAACGGTTTTAACTGTGCAGAAGTTGAGATTTAGACGTCGTGCCTTAAGTAATTTCCACTAAAAAGTACTTTTCAATCATGTAAGCTGAGTAAGGGTCTGAACTCCCAGTGAAAGGTGTCCCTGGGTAACTCAGTGTCACATATAAATCCTGCTGAGCACCTACTGTGTCTCCAGATACCCGATAAACCCTTGATTGTCAGTGATGGGAGCTCCCAGCTGTAGCAATTATCCTGACAAGTTAATATGGACATTCCAAACGTGTCAGGAAGGAAATTCATGGCAGTGTGTGCCTGGTGGGTGACCCTCGGATGTGACTGAACCTATCAAATACCTGCCTTCMTCAGGATTTGATGGATTCCCCTCCAACTTTTTTATTACCAAAGGCAGAATCCTGACTTCCTTTTATAGTGTTGAGGTTTAACCACAGTAGCTACATATATATGAATAAAGACTGTACAAAATGGATGGAGGAGAATTAGACAAAGTTTTCATCCATTTTTAACTTGAGCATGAATTTCTAGGATTGTGCTCCTTCGTCTGAAACCCTGTGCAGTAATTTTAAGCTGTGCAGTGTGAGAGACAGTCTTGCTGTAGCTGCTACTGTAAAACCTAATTTGCTGCATAAAATATGAGAGCTATAGTGAAATATGAGCCTGGAGAGCAACTCTTTTGATCTTGAGTAGTCAAAAGGTTGGCATGTATAATGGTATGAAAATAAATGATGTCAAAACTGTAGGATATAATTTATGGTTTGGGGACTGCTTTRCTCATGGAAGCAGAAGCTTCTACCACTGAAAAGCAAGTAGCTCAAAAAAAGATAATGAATGGAAATTACAAACTTTCATAAACCCCCAGATAGATTGAATCGTGCAACACATCAGTTTAGGCACAACCAGTTGTCTAGTTTACTGATTATATATTATTAAATAGAGCATTTATAAAACATGTATGATTGGAACTAGAGCCTTCATTTGGTATTTCTTCATATAAGTACTAGGCTTTGATTGTCCTCCAGTTTGGCAAGGACTTGGGCACATAAATTACCTTTACTCAGTTCAAGTGACAAAAGCTTGGGTCTTGTAGGCTCTTCAAAAAGTGCTTTTCCAGCTGTCCCAGCACAGTCTGAAGAGTCCCCAGGTGTGTCATGGTGCTCCGAGGAGAGGGATTACAAAACAAGGCCAGAATATTTGTTGACTGAAATCTTTATGGCTGTGATACTGCACAGGTTCTTACGTGTGGCTCTGGTAGCTGAGCCTCTGTTGCCTACACAGGCTTCAGACATGGATTTTTTTTTAATATATGTATGAAAAATGGTCCATGGACTAATTCAGTTACTTCAATGTGCTTCATTCAGTGTTGCACAACCTTCCCCAGAAAAGCCTCTGTCTCTGCAAACAGTCTTTTAACTGGGTTTGGGGTTTTGTTTGCTTGGTTTAGTTTTTGATGGGGGTTGTTGGTTTTTTTTATTTCTGGCTGGGTTTTTTTTTTCTTGTTTGTTTGTTTTGGTTTTGTTTTCTGGGGTTTTTTTGTTTGKTTGGTTTTTTTGAGCCTCTATCTTTCTTCTGAGGCCTGCTTTGTGAAGTTTGCATAGGCTTCTCTTTTGTCCTTCTCACACCCAAATGCTGCCCWGTCCCTTTGGTCAGGGCTCCAAGGCTGTTTCTGGGACAGGGTGGGACCCAAGGCTGGCATCGYGTTGGATGTCACAGCACTTTGGAGAGTCAGCTCCTGGAGGGGAAAYGTTGTACCCACACCTCCACAGCTCTGATGTGGCTGTTTGGGTTCATACCGACCACTGAGCCTGAAACTGGAATTTTCCCCCAAGGATCTAAAAATTGCATGGCCAACAGCAACCCCCCTGCCCCACCCAAACCTATTTGGACAGGACCCCTAAGAGGCTTCTGAAGGAAACCAGATTTAATAATGACAGCTGTGCAGCACCCTGCATGCCTTGCCTGCATATGTATATATAAACACACATATATATATATATATAAACACATTTTTATGGACGTGTGTCTCCAGAACGTGTTCCAGTAAAGCGCATCAGTCATTTGATGGCGACGGGAGTGAATGTAAGCTCGTCTCACTAAAGGGCTGGTATTGACTTGAAAGTGCACTTTGCTTATTGATTCTGTTTCTTCCTTTCCTTCCATGTCATCTTGCTGAATGCTGTAAGTTTTCACTGCCTATAGGAGAATCTGGACGTGTTTTGAAGAAGGTTTTAAAGGTGCTGCATTAATGACGCTTTTCTCAGTGCTCGGTTGTGGATTTCAAGAGTATCACACTGTCACAGCTCTAGATATGCCATATTGATCTTGATGATTAAATCAGCCAAAGGAAACTTGATTTCTGAGGGAAAACTTAATATTCTCAAAGCCCAAATGTCTCCTAAATATTTATAGATTACGAAAGTTGATCAAATACCTTTGTTCTCTGATTATTACAGTGAACAGCAACACTTAGTTCAGGTTCTCATTATAGTGATGTGATGTAGTAATATATAAATTCCTGTGTATGTGTTTTCAATCATGTGAATATGCAGAGGTAACTTTTTTCTTCTATCTTGGCAAGGCAGGAAGATAAATAGGTGAAAATGTGTATGTGTTTAAGCGATAAAGTTGGTTTAATGGTTCTTGGGGAAAAAATTTCCTGTGGTACACAGAGCAGTGACTTGATTGAACAGGACAGAATCATGCAGTTCAATTAATGTGCAAATATGTGTTCACTGAACTTTCATTCCATTTATCACATGGACATGGAAATAGGGTCATTTTTTATCTCTGCATTATGTATATGACATCTTAGTTTGCTTCTTGCATGCTGCTATGGGGAAAATAGCAATGTGGCACACCACAAGCAAAAAGAATTGGAGATAAATTCCTCAGCTGTCACAAACATATTTAAGTAGATCTTTTTTTGAAGATAAATCTCTTCCTTCTGCAAGGACTAACATTCAGAAGGCCTTTGCACGCTCTTCCCATCAAAACTGGATGTGTTCCTCGGCTGTATGCTGGGAAAAATCACGGGCAACAATTGTCATGTTTATGAAGTACATCGTTAACAAAAGAAGTGTACTCACAGGAAAACATCAAAAGGAAGTTTTAGCTGAAAATACATTAATATTCACCATTGGCTGTTTAAAATAAGGAGCCAGACATTTCAAAGTAACTTTTTTCTGATTCTTACAAAGGTTTCCCYCYGTCCTCAGGCCTAGAGAAATTTGTGTGGGGACTGTTCTCTTTCCTTTGGCTAATTATTCTAGATCAYGTTAGCAGGAGTACAGGTGGTTATTCTGTTTATACACTGAAAACCTGTACTGGAAATTCTGTTAGTAAAAAGTAGAGTGAATAAACTTCTGCCTTTTATTTTATTTCTATAATTGAGGAAAAAGAAAAAGTTTTCTTTTCCCTTGCTATTGAAAAAAAATGATTTACAGCAGCAAGGGCAAAAGATGAAATTTCATAGGTACAATGTAAATTAATGTGATAAAAATTCCTTTCTTAAGTGCCTATAAGAATACCAAAAGGTGGTTAACRTTTTCATTGTTCTATTTCATTTAAAGTAAAGACCTTTTGGCTGACATGGGCAGCTGTATAAATTAAAGAGCAGCAGAATTCCACACGGAATTGGAGTGTTTGCGGGCAAGGCTTATAACCTTTAAACAAACCACAGGCCAAATTCTCTGCCATGTAAATTGGCAGAGCTTCATAAACTTTAATGGAGCTGGGCCTTAATGGAACCATGCCAAGTTTTAAGAGCAGTGAACGTGATCTCAATTTAGGTAGAAGGTGGCAGGAGCTGAGGAAGAGAAAGAGGAGTTTAAATTGTTAATAATCAGTCCCCACGTGTCACTTTTAAACAGATAAAGGTCTCAGCCTGGGAACTGCAGTGTCTGGTCAAAAAAAGGATATCTTTCCATGAGGCATTTAGTTTGACAGCTTTAATTTATATGTGAGAATGCAGAAAAGACTGAAATTCTTGTTCATTAAACCTTGTACTGCTGCTTAATATTGTGCACAAAATGGGCAAAAGAGAGATTCTGGGAAAAGTTTCTGAATGAAATGTGAGGAGTTTGGAGCAAACAAACGATAAGCTCCCCAGCAGGACAAAGGGAACATTTCCATCAGTACAAACACATTGATTCAGCACTTACAGAGCAAGAGGGGTTTATGTTTAGGGGAAATAATGTCTTTACAAAAGATATTTGTTAATATAGGTAACATCTATTCATAGGTAAAGCAATTGTGAGCCAAGCAGCATTTTGGTTTGGGACTTSACTAGGAAGTTGTGGGAAGGTGCTGCTGCCCATTCACGTTGTACATTTAAAAACCAATTTACTCAGCAGCAACACTCGCTGCAGAGGTGAATAACCAGAATTCAGAGGGGGTGTTTGGGAGCAGCGTGTGTTTGGTTTATTCTTTTGACTGAAGTGCTAAAATATTTTGCTTTCCCATTCATGTTTAACAGCTGCCAAATGTCTTTCCTGCCCTTGTGTAAAAACCCAGGGAGGGTTTGAGGTGATTTAAAACTGCGGTGGTTGGTTGGAGAAATGTTCATGTTGCTGTAATAGAGGCAAGAGAAAAAGAAGCATTGTTCTCTGTCTCCTGCTTTTCATGAGCTGGATCCTGGGAAGGTGAACAGCAGTACCTGTACTGGTGTAGGTGCTTCAGGGAGAGAAAAAGAGAGAAACTGCTGCCCAGCATCACAGAGGAGGAGACAACAAATGAGTAGACTGGGGAGAGTCTCTCGTGTGCTGGAGGGAAGTGGGGAGCTGAGAAGTAAAGGGTGAAATAGGCCCTTTCTCCTCCTCAGTAATGACAACTTTGAAGAAGGATCAGCAAGGCATTGCCAAAATATTTCCTTTTCTTGAGTTTTCTCAGAGGTCATAATTAAAACATGTCTGTTGTAGGGGAAGGCACTCTGCTTTGGGAAGACCTCAGGAAGCGGCAGATGACAGAGGCAGCCCGGGGTGTACAGTTGCTTGTTAAGGCCCTTTTTTCCCCAGCAGTTCCACATCTCTTTGCCATTGAAACACGATTTCAATTTCTGGTCTCATAAAGAGTTTCCAATTACTTGTAGTCTGGAAGTGCTTTATTCACATTATAATGAATTATTCGCATATGATGAATTATTTGCTGAATTACTGAAGGGTTCTCCTAACTAAAGGACATTGTTGGATTGGGAGTTTATGATTTTGGGACTAGGATAAAGTCTTCAGAATCATCTTTACAGGGTTTCTACAACAGAGTAACTCCCAGCAGTTGGTTTGAAAATTGCTCTCCTCGCTGTATCTCATTTCCTTCTTCCTTAGTGCCCTTTGTTCCCAAAGGACACAGTGAATGTTGTCCTGAGTAGGATTTGAAGAAATTCAGAGTAGATTCCAAACCATCTAGAGAAGCTCAAAGAGTTCAATCTTTTAAATTCGATTATTTTTTCATGCAGACTTTACATTCTTAGACTTCAAACATAACACGAGAATTTCTTTCCTGCTCTGGATTCAGTGAATGTTTTTTGCTGTAACTTCTCTGGGGAGGCAAAGCAGCTCCCAGCTGAACAGCTCTTCACATTCAGCAGGACTTCTGAAAACATGAAATTGAAAACAGCATCGTGCTTGAGCTCTAGATGATTTATTCTGACAAATAACACAAGGGCATCTACAGATAAACATAGATGATTACATGTTGGTAAAGTCACCGATTGTCAGGAGACCAGAATAATGTTCCAGGAGGAAATATCTGTGGTGTTTAATGAATTTTGAAGCATCACTACAAAACCTGTGTTACAAAACCACATTTTAAATTGATACCAAGAGTGTGCTGAATGTATAAAATCAGTGTTCAAGAACTGAGGTTTGTTCATTGGTTTGGTTTGTCTTGCATGGAGTTAACCCAAGAAGGCAATTGAGTACTGGTTGTACTTTTCAGAAGAGAAGCYCTGTAGCAGGTTAAGGCCTGGACTTACATAAACAGAAAGCTGAACCAAACAGGCAGATTAATTTAATCCTGTTTCAGTTAAGCTTTCAATAAATACTTTATTCATTGTAATAGGGATGATATATTCAATTATGATTCTGCTCAGGACAGTGTTTTGGAGAGATCCTCCAGAAAGAGTTAGTGGCAGTGACAAATATTCCTGAATGTGGCTGTAATGATCAGAAATTTTGGTTTATGGCTCTTTACTTAATGTTTTAAATACTAAATTAAAGGAGCCATAGGGGGTAGACAAATGTATCTTTTCTAACAATTATAAGAGCATTATGGTGGAGAGAATGTGAAAGTTTAGAAACCATATGAGCCATCAATTCAGCTGCTTCTCCCACAGGTGATGTGGTATCTAATTCCTTATCACTCACAGCCAGTGGCACTGGGATGCTCTGCCATAAGGAGTAGGTGCCTTCACCTCAGCTCCTAGACTGCAAAACTGCATCTGAAATGTCTCTGCTCTCTTCATCTCCTGAGCAGGAATGATGACATGGAAAACTGAAATATTTGGTTAATGTCACCCAACACTTGAAGCCAAAACTAACCAAACAAAACMCCCCCCCCCCCCCCCAAAAAAAAAACAAATTAAAAAATCCCTTTCGCCTTTTATAAAATGGCGTAAAGTGAAGACTTATGACTGTATTTTGGTTAAAAGTAATTACAAGTAACCTTAATTAGCTCCTGATCCCGTGAGTTTAGGGGAATGCTCTATTTAAAATGAACTAATGTGAAAAAATTAATACTTCCATGATGAGCAAGAATATTTTTTCCTTCATGCTTCCCTCATGTTTAAAAGTAAAGGACTCTCAAACATTAAATCAAGTATAAAATGCCTGGCAGAGCACCGGAACCATTAGGAATCCTATTGTCATCGTTCCCATAACTGGCTTTAAACATGGCATTTTCATGGATAGGTAACCATTTACTTTCTACATGAGTCGCTGTGATAAGAATTTATTACAGGACCTCAGGGAAATGTTGTTACATCTATTAAAAAAAAGTTACCATTAATTTTGTAGAATTAGAACATCGATTTAATTTGGCCTCCTTTAATTGATGTTAGGCAGCTTGGGAACGGATGTCCTCACTTTGTAAATGCACTTAATCACTTCTTGCTACAAAACCTTGAACGTAATTTTTCCAATCAGAGCTGACAGTTGTAGGGTTAAAGCTCAACACTAATAAATTCCCAGGCACTAGATACTGTACTACCTGCTATCCTTCTTCAAAACACCGGCAGAGCAAAGCAAGTCTGAATAATTTTAATTAGATAATATCACTACGCGTTCCTTTTCTAAATAAATTTTATTTGCTCCTGTTAGCACAGTAATTCAATTTGCTGGTGTTTCTCTTCGTGGGAAAAAACATCCTYGTGTGCTTGTAGGGCTGTCAGCCGGCACAGTGCACATCAGCCGTGTCTGTGCTCAGAGGGCCTGGGACTCAATGGCACTTTGGGTGGCATTTCTGAGGGCAGAGAGGCTTCAGCAGCCTCAGGGTAAAAGTCAGGCAGCTCAAAAAGCAAATATCAACTCGTGCAGGTTAACGATGGCACCGTAAGGGAATGATACGGAAAGAATTCCTTTAAAAATTAGTCTGCTTATTCTCGTTTGTGGTGATCCTTCAACATTTTCCATTTCGCTTGGAGAACAAGAGATTTGTGTGTGAGGTGTTTTAATGACTTATTTCTGATGTTTTATCATTGCTGTAATCAGAGTTTTCCCTGGAGATCATGGCCCAGGTAAGAATAAGATGTTGCTTGGGGGAAGAAATAAGAAGCCCAGTTTACTCCAGCATACCACTTTGCAYTGAAGTGATTTCCCTCCCATTATTAGTCTTGTTTACAATTTCCTYGGCACCTGGGAGGAGCAGAGGGATAAGAGAGCAAAAAAGTCTTTTGTCTTGGAAAATCTCCTCAAGTAGTCAAAAAAATTGAGATTTTTTTTTTTWAAACCAGTGAAGTGGTGAAAAATTTCTGTGGCAGCCTTTCAGGCTATTTTTAGGTTACYCAACCTTTTTATCTATACTACTAATGAAGAAAAGCTCTGGTTATCCATCCTGGATAACCCTCTGCTGCTTCAGCTCCRTTTCTCAAATGCAGTTGTTGGGCTTTTCTACTTGAGTCTCTGTGGGATTTCCCCTGTGGAAGAAGAAAGGGATCTTTCAAGTCACTGTGACTTTCTATGTGTGTTTTAGTACAGTTTTTAGATTCCATAAATTGGGATATGGCTGATTCATGCCTCTCTTGAGCTGGCAATGGGAGCTCATCAAAATGCCAAGCTCAACTCTTCCCTCAGCTCTCACAAAAAAAAGAAAAAACGGAGGTGGGCAGATTAGAGGAAATTTGAGAAAAGCAAAAACACGTTTAGTAATTCAGAACTGGGTGAATGAGTAACCAAGCAGACCTTGAAGCCGAGGCATTTCAAAGAAGGAACAACAGAAGCTGACCGTGTACATGAGCTATTCTATGGACTTCCTTTTTCATTTAGGCTTTAGAAACGTTATTTGTATCTAAGGGCAAAATTAGTTGGGTTTTCAGTTCAGTGACCTGAAGACTACTCTGTAAACAAACAGCAGAGAGAGACTTCTTATTGTACATTTTCTTTTAGAACTGTCTGTTTTCTTAGTCAAATGATAATTTTTCATAAAAAATATTGTAACATTTGTATTCTCCCACCTTAAAAAAGGAAAACAACTTGTTTCAGCTTTATAAATGAGAATAAGCAGCCTTATTCCCTGAGTGATCATAACACATCTCAGGTAAATGCATTAGTAGGCGCTTTTTAATTATGAATGTAAAATACTAAATAGATCAAAGCACTGTGAAAACTCTTTTGGCTTACTCCACAATTAGGGTGTGCTTTATCTTTACACCATTCAGGTTTTCATTCAAACTTTTGAACATATTGACCACTGTCAAATTTATCACTCTTCCCAATTTGCTTTTCACGCATAACTTTGAATGTTCTCACTTGTCTAGGGCTGCAGATAAGCTCTTCTGATGAGCGAGGGAACGAAGCAGATGATGTTTTAAATGCATAGATATTTTCCTTTCAAAGAGGAGGATTAGGGAGCGACTTTTAATTCAAATCCTGTTGATCCAGACCGGGCAGTGTGGTGTTGATAACCGATGAGCTGAGGGTGGATGTCCAACTTTCTCTGGAATATTCCAACTTTGTCGGTCTTAGAAGCTGAGAGGTGCAATGGGGCATGATTCTTTGTGCTATGCACGTGGTGAAATGCAGCAGATMTTTATGATCCCTCATTTAATGGAACTTCTAACAGGATGAAGGTTTCCCTTGCACATGTCAGGTCCTCGTGTCACACGTACGTAGCTTGTCAGCATCRCCCCTTCACACCAGGCACAATCTGCTTTTAAGCAGTTCCCTAACTAGACTAGCTGATTTCCAAGCAAAATCCAAACCAGGAAGTTTTTTTTGGTCTATTTTTCACCCAGTGTATTTAAAAGAAGAGTCTGTGAGGAATAGATCAACTGATGGGATCAATCTAAAAATGATCCATCTCCTRTATGGCAATGTGAGTACTAAACATCTTCTCTTTAAGCCCTGGTATATCCATAAACACATGTTTTCTGTAATTAACTAATTTTGATCTGTTGTATCAATTTCTCTGTGCCAGTGAGGGAACACTGTTAATTTTAATACAAATATATTGCTTCTTTCAAGGCCAGGGAGTTTTCAACACTGTAAAATTAAGATCATTTTTGTGTCATGCTCACATGAAGTATCTGCTTTTCTGTGTCCAGAGGCAACTTCCCCTATTGTGTATTGCTTAGAGCTCTCAAAAATCAGTTTTAAGAGCATTCCTATATTGATCTGATTTGATACAGGAGTGTACTGGGATATCATCACTATACAATCTATCCTGAGGGTTTTATTTAATTGGCTTTGCAAAGTCTGCATTTCTCTGGGCTGACCTTTCTATTTTGATTCTAAATATTTATCTTTGGAGTCAGTAGCCTGCACTGACCATTTCGCTGATGAAATTGAGGACAGCTTGGGATCCTGTTGTTGACATTTGTATTTAACCTCTGACATTTCGAAGGAAATTCATTAGTGACTATACAGTTCCCAGCAGTTCATTTTACTTTTCCTAATCATGCAGCAAGGCCACCTCTCCTAGATCCACAGCCAACTGTTTAGTGCAGTTTTTAATGAGCAACAGCATCTTTGGGGAAGCTCATCTCCAGGGTCAGCTTCAGGCACAAGCAAGCCAGGTAATTCCAAGGGCTGTAAACTGATGAGGGCAGCAAAATCCCAGTTTTAGACACGTCAGAACTTTGCTGGTGCTCCTTGCCTTGGGTTCCCTCATGCTGCAGCGATGGCAAAGCGCCCTCTCCTCGTGGAGAGGCTTGGAGCGCTGCAGCAGGACATGGCACATCCAGCCCTGTTCCCTTCTGTTCCTGAGCTCTGTCCTTGGGAGGACAGGAGGCTGCAGAGGTGTAATCCGTCCCTCTGAGATGATGCAGGGCTTGCTGGCAGATGCTSGTCTCAGCCCACACGTCCCATTTTGCTTGGCTTTCCCAGGCTCAGCTGTGCAGATGCTCGTCTTTCACATGGGCAGTCACAGAGAAAGGYACAGGCAACAGGATCATGGTATTTCCCAGGGACAGACAGCATTTTCCAACTTTCCTGGGGGAGAAAAATGTTTGATGAAGCCAGTCTGCCAAAGGTGTGAAATACAATTGGTCTCTGTTGAAGTGAAATTTTGAAATGCTTTCTGGTTGGTTCCACAAAAACCTGGTGATTATATCCCTGCTCCTCCTGCTGCGTGTTCTCAGGGAAGAGGAGGCAGACCTGGGTTCAGGCAGGGGCAGGTGTCATCTCTTGAGCAAGTGGGTTTGTGGCCATCCCCTGTCCCCTCCCAGAAAGTGTCACAGTTCTTAATCACCCCACCCCTGATTAACACTGTGACCCCTTGGGCAGGAGCAAAGGGAAAGCACAAAGAGCAAAAGCCCTTGGAGGTTTCCTCCGTGTCTGACCCACATTCTGCACCAGCTGGAAGGAACTGCCCCATCCCACCCCACTCTCACCACTCAGTGCCTGCTGCTGGGCAGGACTGGGGGCTCTTCCCAGCTGACCAGGGAGTGCCCAGGATCAGGTCAGGTGGGAAATGCAATATTTTCACTTGCTTTCCTTTAAATCCCCCCCTCTCAYGCCTGTGGCTGCACCAAAACACAGGGCTTGGAGCGGGTCCTAATGTAACTTGCAAACGTAGCTCCCTTTTAGCTCTGGGAAATCTGGGGCTTGAGAATTAAATTCCCAGTTCTTAGATCCTGGCTGTCCCTGTGGAGTCCCTGCAGAGTGATTTTCCTGGAGTTCTTCCCTTAGCTCTCTGAAGCAGAGGGGAAGACAGCTGGGTTCTCTGCTTTAATTAGACTAAGGAAGCTGCTCATAAAAGAGTGGAAAAGAGAGCAGGAATCAGCCAGCCTCCTAGTGGAAATGCTGCGTGAATAACGTTGGGAGGGAATCGGTGGCTCCRAATAGTTAAATGAGCCAAACAGTTGTCAGTTGGTTTTTTCCCCCTCTTTGCAAATTTCCCTGGTAACAGCCAGGCAAGCTGGCGATTCAGAACATGGTTCCATCCATGTGGTCAAAAAATGGTAAGAGTCGTAAATATTTCAGGGGAATCTGTGGTAAGATTCCTCTACTGCGACTCATATGGATTTAGATTATTATGATGAAAACCTTTGTGAAGTTATTGAGTTTCTTTTCATCGAGAAACCTTCACTTGTGAATCCCTGCTAGGACTGTATTTCCCACAGCTTATCTTATGCAGGGTTTAAAATGTTAGTCACCCTATCAGAGCACTAAAACAGTGCTGGGGTGACAGCATGGAAAATGAATGCCAATATTCACACCATGTATAGACTGACAATATTAGCACCAGGCAGCTCTTGGCAGAAATAGAAATTGCTATTGCATTCACAAAAAAAAAAATAATGAAAGATAAGCAAATAGGTTCTTAATATCTGTTTCATTCACAATGTTCTACAGAAGAAGTGAATTACATTCACAAAGTAATACAATGTAAAACAGAATTTTCTGGGTGACTGGGGGGAGTGGACATATGTATAAATAAAGAAAGRGAGATACATTAACAAAATATTAACCCCAATATTTCTTTCTGTAAACAAATGCAAAAATATTATTTTCAATCTTGTGGGAAAACTCTAGAATTAAGTTATTCTTCATATAAATTGGGTACCACATAGTGGATCAGCACAACAAGTCCAAGCTAAAGAACCCAGCATGCTTTTTTAGCTGGTATTTAAAGTCAGTTTTGGGGGGAGATAGTTAAATAAATTCTGCCTGCTGAGGTAAGGGCCATGGTGTCAGCCCTTGCTACTCGATGCACTAAGTGTTTGTTGGAGCCCCGAGAGGAGCAGTGTTTTCATTAYGGGATTCGTGTTATTGTGCGCTGCCTGCGTCTAGAAATTGCTTCTCGAAAGTGAAAAGGCTCTACAGACAGAACAAGCTCCCAGTTAACGCAATTGCTTCCCCAGTGGAACCAATTCCGGAGGAGAAGAGAGGGAATTGCAGCGCGTGTTCAGCTCTCTGCATTTCCAGTGCTCGGTCTGAGCCAGCCCATGGGGTGCACCTTCTTTGGGATCTGCTGGATGGCTGACGTAGCCACAGTGGTCCTGTGTGCCTCTTCCTGGGGCACTGAAGAACTCACCAGGGGCTTTAAAACCTAAGCAATCGCTATGATTGTGCTAAAAGTTGCTATACTTGAGCCAGAAACCAATTTCTGCTCTGAAGGCTGGGAGCTCCTTTACAGCCCTGCTTTAAAAAAAAAAACCCAAAATCTCCACCTTTCTCCCCCCATTCTTTTAGAAGSTCTTCTAAATCAGAGATTAACTAAGTTAACTGAGATAACCTGGATATTAGGAGCTATATCTGTTATAGAAATATGACCAGGTAGAAAATTATTGATTAGCATTTYTCTGCTTTGCAATGTGGAGGCCTCTTTCCCCTGAGTCACCGAACTCAGCCTGACAACAGACAATGTTTAGACATTTTTGTTTGATAAGTTTTGTAGTAAGTGTTCGTGGATCTACAAAGGGCAAGAAATTGAACACCAAGCAGGCAACTGTGGAAGGAATACACCAAGTATGAGCAACTAAAGAAATTTTTTATCTCCCAGTTATATTGTCTCTTACTAAACAACAAGTTATGTGAACAAAAATCAAACTGTTCATATTCAAGGATCAGTGTTTTATTCAGTAAATGGTTCAAAAATCCACAGCTAGTTAAAATTCAATTTAAAATTCACAACAGAATTTTTGCTTCAGTGTTCTCAATTTTAAAGCTTTTTTAAACTACTATTAAAAGCCCAGTGAAATCTTTTGGGGATAATTTAATCCTTAAAGCTTCTCTCACTTCTCTAAATATAGAGCCAAGAGAGAAGCACCCTATGAGCAGGAAGGGGCTGCTTGTAGAACTCTGCATCATCACTACAGACTGCACTTCCATGGCTACTCCATGTGGAAATCATGGCCAGGCAATATTGCTTGTAGTGGGGAGGAAAAAAGTGTTTTATTGAGATGCTTATAGAGCAATGGGTTATATAATTATATGTATTATATTAGCACGTGTGTGTGTATATATAAATATAGATATAAAAATACAATATAAAAATATAGACATAAAAATACAATATAATTGCTCTCCCTCACAAAATTCTTCCCTTCTGAGTTCATGGCACCAGCTCAGCTCTTCAGAGCCCCCCAGACCTGTGATCCCTGTGAGGACACAGTGTGCCAGCCCCATCCCTGGGCCACGCTGTGTTCAGGTCTGTCACGGGATCGTTCATCTCTCCCAAATCAAACCTACCAACACTTGGAGCTACACAGACCTACTTTTTCCACTTCTGAATGCTTAATTATTCTACAAGTGACTTTTATGGGAAGCATCCCACCGGAAAGAGTGCATGAGATATCTTTTTGTAGCCGTACCTAATCTCAGGCCTGTCTTTGATGTGCAGATCCTGGCAGATGCTCACACAAGGTCRTTGCTCTCTGCCTCTTCCCACTTGCTCAGTTCAGCCAGGAATCTGTGCACAACCAGATTCTCTTTTGAATTCCTTCACATAGCAAAGAACAAGCCCACTTTGAAAATCTATGAGCTGTTTTAATACTAATGAAATATCTTTGGGAAATTCACATGAATTTTAATTGTTTCAGGATCACCTGGCAATCTCTATTCTGCTTAGAAATATAAATGGAGGCTTAGCAAAAAAAGAGAAGTGTTCACAATAATATCGTTTGGCGTGCAGCAGGTGGGTAGATTTTTTGCCACAATAAAAAGAAAAGCTGTTTTATGAAATAGCAGGGTGTAGGGTTAAGTAGGTATTTTAAAGAAGAGGTCATTCTGACAAAGTGACAAAATGTATAGAAGTGACTGCCCCCTTCTTAGCCTCTTGTCCCCCAGATTTGCATAGATAATTCTGACAGAGGCCAGATATTTTCAGAGTAAGCTGAATTCAGCTGGTCTTCAGATCAAAGCCATCACAGCTACAACCGTTGGGATTTATCAGGGAAATCTACACAGGAGACAAACAAATTTTTTATTTCTTTAATAATGGGTATTAACTTAGGAATTGCTTGAGTTCTGTAATTAATGGATTTCCTGTGCTGTAGTGTCAGTTCTGTGCGGACCTGCTTTTATTTATTTAATTAAGGGATAATCTGCAGCTGCAAAAACAAACATATAGGTTTTTGGAGGATTTTTTATTTTCAGAAAAGACACTTATAATTGTAAAATATGTAGTACTTGAGCATTTTTCCCCAATTGTGAGCGCGTTCCATTCTCTTTTCAAAAGCTTTTCCTGGGGACACTCACGTGTTACTAATGGCCTTGAAAAATAAATAAACAGTGCATCCTTTTGTTAGGAGTATGTGCATCTTATCCATCTGTCTTCCTCCTGTGTTCCTTCTGTGCTATTATTCTACAAAGTCAATTCTTCCAGAGAATCTATTTGATTCTATTTTTTTTTCCCTTGTAAGAAGCTTACAGGACAAAAAAGCAATAGAAATTCACCTCAGTATTGTTCTTGAGGAGGTATTTTCCCTTACTACCTTGAACAAGCTTCTTGTATGAAAAATGAAATAGAARGAAAACAGAAAACCATCTGCCTTTTATCCCTCTCATTTAATGGAGCTGAGTTCTCCTCAAGAGCGCCTCGGAGTATTTAAACCAACTCCTGGTGCAGTAATTACAGCTGCTGCCTGGCCTGGTGCTGCAGGTGAGGCTGTGCAGGGGTAAGAAAGGTGAATTTCCCCACGTTCAAGGTGCCAGGAGTGAGGGGTGGCAGGGGAACGGGAGCGGCTCCTGACACGGAGCTCTGGGAAGCCCCAGTGTCCTGTGCTGGCCTGTCCCCCTGCCCTTGTCTTTAGGAGAGGTTAAAATGCTAACAAACATTTAAAAGAGGCAGTAAAGGGAAAGCAGAGGGTTTTCTGGAAAGGCACAAAGGCTCAATAATCAGTCCCGTTCATCACACGCAACATTTCACACTTCTGGCTGCTCCTTGGCTGGGGGTTCACCCCACACCATCTCAGGCTCCTGCTGCTGTGCTGTGGGTTAATGGTGAGCTCCGAGGTTAATGGTTTGACACGGGGATGCCTTTTGACCCTCTGCAAGTCCTCTGTTACTCTCCTTTCACTGTTTATGTGCAGCACTGCATAAGGTCGCATATTTCTTGATGGAGCAGGCACTTGATGTAAATACCATTAGAGCTGGAACAGAAAAGAAAACTTCATCCAGCATTGTGTCTATGAACTGGGGAACAGCTAGTGTCACTACTGTTAGACCTGAAAAATGCTGTGGCTTTTGCTTCGTTTCCTGGGCTTATGAGCATCAGACATGTTCTGACAAAATGCTGGTGACTTTCAGAAATTGATACGACTCTCTGGAATAGATGCCAATAAATATTTAGAAGGAGTCCTTTGTTATTTTGAGGAGAAAGCTGTTATTAGAAAGTCTAGATAACAAGCATTTTTGTAGCAAAGCATAGCTGGAAAATGTAATATTAAAAATATCTCTGCTCGTTGTGCTCCAAAATTCTACTGGTAACAAATTCAGTAAGTTTACCAATATCTCAGTCCACAGTCACAAAGAATCAGAATAGAACAGCATAAAGCTGCCAAGTAGGAAGGAAGCCCCCCAAAAGACAGCCCCAAAAGTCACTCTAAATACTGACCCAGCAGAAATGATCCAGGCTCTGTTCATCCTCATTCTGAGTTGGTATTCACAGCGTATAAAACTGGGTAATTGATTTTGTTTCCTCTAATAAACAGAATCCTCTCGTTTTCATGGAATGTAACATTACAGTTTCTGAAGAGGTTTCAGGAGTGAAAAATTCATTGCTATTTAGTGTCCAATTGCATCCAGCTTTAGAATCTAATGCCTCCTATTCACATCGCTGAGCAACTGTTCTGCATCCTGTGCACCGGAAAGTTGATTCAGGCAATTTTCCCTACGGATTTGTGCCTATGTCACCTTTGGGCAAAAGATGAGCTAATAGAATTGAAATGAATGTAATTGGCAGAAGGTCAACCAGGGAGCCGTATACTTCTGGAGCTTCCAGAAAAGGCAGAGCTGTTTCATGTTGGCATATGGCTTGATTAGTATGCAGGTAAGGTGATTGTGCCTCAACAGAATAATTGGATCATTGAAATATCTGCAAACCCTGGTGTATCTACAAAGCCTGAGCAGTGATTAGATCCTGCCTGTTCATCGCAGCAAGCCTTGAAATTCTTCCCACTGTGAAAAACTAATTTTCTGTGGGAATTTATTAAATAAGAAATCTGCATGCCACTTTACCTTGCAAGCATTACCGGCAGAATACAAAGATTTCCTTTGACTTTGATGTATGCACTTCACGGATGCTTTTATATCATTGTTTTGTTATTTCTCTGCATTCAGCAGAAATTCCAGTACCTCTTTCTTCCGTGGGTTTCTGGAGAGAGTTGCATCTCCATCTGATGATTAAGCAGCCGTTGATTTAAAGCAAAGAGAAGGAGGGGAAAGGTGGGCTGTGGAAAAAAGAGCCACAATTGGAACATGCCAATACATTTCAGTTGTTGTGTTATGAAAACAGCCAGAACAAATAGTCACAAGTTGTTGCTTTTCAATCTTCATGTTTCTGTGCCATAATTGGTTTCTGCTGCATCAGTGAACAAATTTTATCCTGTCATCTGTTTGTTTTTTGTTTTAAAACCAGGGAATGCTAATCTGTGTTAATAAGGAACAACAGGTATTACTGGGTGGGATTCCTGTGCTGCCCAGCAAACTTAAAAAAATAAAGAGAGGAACGAATATCAGCTTCCCRGAAGGACTGCAATGTGTATTTCAACCCTATAGAGAAGTGCTCTGAAAGGCAAATAACAAGAATTTAATAAAAAATAATACATAAATTCTGCGCTATACTGACAAAATGAACCCACACCTTGGAGCACGTCTCAGTCAAAACACCTTTCCAGCAGGAGGGTGGAGGGTGCAGCTCAGCTTCTCCCCTGAGCTAATGGCAGCCAGGTTGCTTGCAGTGGGATAGAACAGCCCAAACATCTGCCTCCTTCACTCTGTTTTTGTGTTTTTAAGTGCTTGGCTGCTGTGGTGCAGCCACTCCGGGAGCCAATCTAGAGTCACAAACACAGCGTCACTTAAGCTCCAGTGTAGCAGAGCTACTGTGGAAGATAATCACCTAAAAAGAGTAAATCCTCCTGGGTTAAGGAAAAGAGTTGTATGCAGAGCTAAATGAATAATTCATAGGAAATAATTCTTTTTTTTTCCACTTGCAGAATGGCTTGAGATTCTCTCAACCGTGTATTAATTATTCAGATGTTTCTGAGAAATGTTTTTTGTAAACTTTATTGTACAGATTGGAACTTTGAGCTCGATTCTTGCAATGAATGATTTAGAACACTGCATGGACTTCCCAGACCTTAATTGGTTGGGTACACAAGCAGCTACGTGAATGTATTTGGTGAGGATTCAAAACCTGTTTTCAATAACATCACTGTCTAATGAAACTTAAAAACTTCCTCTTCACGAGCTGTGTTTCTGTAGTAAAACACAACACCTTTAATTTTTTATGAAAGTGAGCATCCAGCACATGGCTGAAAGTAATTCACTTGGAAACTGAAATGGATCTGTAAATACTTTTTCTGCATAATTTACACAGCTCTACGTGTGTGATACTAATAACTACTTATTAGCCTTGAATTTATACTACTCAGTAGGGGAATATTTCTTTGTTCCTTCTCTTAAAAGTTGTAATTATCTCTCCATTGCTGCATATCAGTATCCAAGTGCTCTGAGGATGGTACATTAGGACCTCATATATTTGTGTAACGTGCCACAATCTTGCCATAACAAAAATCCCAGACTGTTCCATAAACGAAGTCATTCTGCTAGATTTTCCTCATTTGTGCAAAAAAGACGAAAAAGTATGGTTGCCTTGATATCTTCATATTAGGATGCTAGAGTGTGTGAGAAAGATGCATGTATTTATCACACATTCTGGTGATAGCAATAAAAATACACCAGAAAAAAATTCAGATGTATTYTTAGTGTTTTTGCTGGCTGCTTTGAGGCCCTTCAGAGGAAATGTTTATCAGATCACCGTCTAAAGTGTTGCCATGCCATGAGCTCACAGACCTGGGTACTGGAAATGGGTGGATAAGTTCTTGAAACACGTTTTTGACACGTATTTAGTGACTCACAGAAGTGGTAGAAACGCATTGTTCATGTCCTTGCTGAGCCCYATCAGGGAGGTACCTTGAGCTTGCTTTGCCTCAGTAATTACAGTTCACTCACCTTGCTCTCGTTGCTCCTCTAATTTCAATCAGATAAAATTAATCAGCAGTTTCCTGTAAAGGCTGTTCTCTGCTGATTCTGCAAGTGCCTGAGGTCTGCTGCGTTCCAGGGCGGGCTGGGTGACACACCTGGAGAGGGACGCRGGCTGTGCTCCGTGGGGAGCTGCTGTGCAAAGGTACMGTGRTATTCCTGCTCCTGCCTTCTGCTCYGCTGCTGCTTCTGCACCCACTGCCCTGTTTTTACCTCTAGCCTGGGATTCCTGGCCATTAATCTCTGATGCAAATTTTTTTTCCAAATGCTTTTGGAAAAACTAAATGGAGGACAAGCACGGTATTTCTCTGATCTGTCAYTGCAGTAATATCTTCAAAGGGCTTGAGGGGGTTGGTTGAGATTAACCTGCCCTGCCTAAATCTGTGCTGGCTCCCCTTAACCACACCGGGTTCTCTCSAGTGCTCTTCAGCCTCAGGCTTTATTTTTCTTCTTCAGCTGAATTTAGTTAAACTTAGAATGTGTGTGGAGTCTACATGAGGATGGCAAATAATCCCACAGTTGTTCGTTGTGTGAACAGTGTGATGTGTGAGCTTCTGTGTGAGGGATCACAAAAAAAGGCTCTCCAGCCTAGAAAAGGGGGACTGAGGGAGTTTATGACAAAGATCTGCAACACCTGAGTGAAAGTGTGAGCAGTGATAGACCATGAGAGGTCATTGTCTGTTCCCCTGCAAGGGTTAGGACACCCCAAAGGAAACTGCTGCTGCTGCAGCGGCTTCAAAACAAAAGGAGCTGCTCATTAACAGAACCTCTAATTAAGCCGTGGAATTTTCTCCTGTCAGATTTTACGGTTGATAAAGTTTACATAGATTAAAAATGAGACTGGGCAAATTCATGCAGGAGAAATCTGTCAAGGTCAGTTAAATGTCAAGACACTGAGATGTGAGGAAGCCCTGAGGCTGCAAATAACAAGGAATTATCAGTAAATGTGAGCCCTGCTCTTGCACGGTTGCCTTGGCACCTCCTGCTGCCCCTGTGATATGGAGCTATGCAGGCATCTAGTGTGGCCYTCTTCAACATTCCTCCGAGCCCACTGCAGTTCTGATTGAAAACTTCCTGATGTAAACCTCCAAGAATTTCCATCCGGATGTGGATTGGTGTAGATTTTGGACTCTTGTTCTCACAAGAATAAGCATTTAAGGTGTTAGCTAAAATTCTATGTTGGGTTTAGTGCTGAATGCTTTTGTGTAGTCTGAAGAAATTTGGCATTTGGACACCCTGTGCATTGATTGCAGATAGTTTGAAGTTACTCTAGAAAATGCAAATGGCTCCATTTTATCTCTGTCTTGAGTTTAGATTTTGTGATTGGTTGGGTTTTCTTGGTCTTAATTAAAAGTTTATTTTTCAGCTGTAAATACATTTTTTTTGCTGAACGATTTCCCCTCATCCTCCTCCCAAGGGACAGAATTATCTAGATCAAGGTTGAAGGAAACATTAATTAAACTTAGCAAGAAAATAAAGTCTACAAAGACAGTGTTTTGAGTTTCTTGTCAATAAATCTCCTTATATAACTTTTAAAATGTCCTTAAATTTCATCACCAAGTGTAGCATTATAAGGCAGAGCATGTTTGCAGTGTCAGAGTGTGCCTGCCAGGATATCAAAATCTGAAAATAAAGGAGCATAATCATCTTCTTTCTGCTTCCTTGAACTTTCAAGTCAGTGCAGCAATTTAAATAAGGCTTTTTTTTTTTTCTGGGTATTTGCAAAAACGTGTTACGATTGGTTTTATCTTTATTGTTTAAAAAATTATTATCAGGAGATAGAGAGAGGTTGGGGAGTTGGCATCAGATTGCCAGAGATGACCTGGCAGCAGAATTAACATTCTCACAGAGTGGGGAGAGAGAGAGAGAACAAAAGAGATTCTTCAGTGTAGATAATATATTCAGTTTTACTGGTTTTAAAACCCTGAATGAGAAAGAGAAGTGGTAAACAAAGAAAATAAGCAAAACATCATGTACTGCTATCTGAAAGTGAAATAGTTGGAATATTTAAATAAACAACACAGCTTGGGCCCTACAGTGCCATTGATTAGAACTGGCCATCCTCGAGCTGTGGAAAGATTGCCCATGTTGGGTTTTTTAAGGTATTTTATAAAAGCAGCTGATTTTAATGGACAGTTCACGAACTTAAGGATGTGCCCAAGCAATTTAGCACAGTATAATCTGCAACTTCAGCTTGACATTTCGCATTCTCTGTAGGCACTGAATAGCAGAGCTCTTAAGTCAACTTTTAAGTCCCACTTCCCTAAAATGGAAAATAATAATAATTAGAGATAATTATCAATGTGATATTAGAGTAGCAACACCATCTTCCTCAGCTAGAATTCTTTCCTTGCATCTGTGTTGCAGAAAGACACTTACAGTGTTGTGTTAGTCAGAAATGTTAATGAGAAATGAACTCTAAGCCTTGTGCCTGGTGCCATCAGGCAGAGAAAGGACAAGAACCCTCAGAGCTCTGCCTTGCTGGACGGTTCCCATGGCAGACAATGTGGGAAACAATTTTTCTTGGTGTCAGTGTAGTCTGAGATAGTTTCTGACTGATCACAGCTCCTGATCATAGTGTTCACAGAATCATTTAGGTTGGAAGAGACCTCTGAAACAGAGTCCAACCAAACCCCACCTTGTCACCACCTTGTCACACACTGAGCAGTGATGAAACCAGTTCTATTCACTTTGTCAGAGGAGAGAAATGGGTAAAACAAAGTCATCAAATGTTTTGATACCACAAATGTGTTTGTGGCAATCAGAATTTGCTTACTGTCAAACCACAGGTATGAACTGCAGCTGTCTCCATCAGAGGGGATACTCCCTGCTAATTGCTCAGTCAGCCCTAGCAATTTACTGACATCAGCTGGTGAACCTTTAAACAGAGCACAGGGCAAGTCTTTGTATTAATCATAGGAGATGCTTTTGCTTGGTAGTTGATATCAAGTCATGTCTAAGTGATGCTAAGTCTTATCTCAAAAGATGTAGGTTGTAACACCCATTACAGTGTAAGGACATTTTCTGGATATGCAAATATATCCTGAAAGACCCAAGGAGTTCATCAGTTTTTGGCTGAAATCAGGCAGAGTCTGGCAGAGGGACATGGTTGTGATGGGAAAGGACAAGAGTTGTCCTGGAATCCTCTGCAGGTCCTTGTGTTGGTTTTCCATGGCCTGGTTTTTGGTAGAAGTGGGGCCACAGAGGTGGCTCCTGTGAGAAGCTGCTGGAAGCTTCCACCAATCCCCGATGGCTCTGAAGATGGACATGGCAATGGCCAAGGCTGGGCCAATGAGAGAGGCTGGTAACGCCTCTGTGATGACAGATTTAAGAAGGAAATCAAAACAAAGTACACACAGTTTTTCCACTAGTCGGAGAAGAGGAGGAGGTGAGAACATGTGAGGGAAACAACAGGGAGACACCAAGGGCAGTGGAGAAGGAGGGGCAGGAGGTGCTCCAGGTGCTGGAGCCGAGATTCCTCTGCAGGCCGTGGTGATGACCATGGTGGAGCAGCTGCGCCCCTGCAGCCCATGGGGATCCACGGGGGATGCAGAGATCCACCCACAGCCCGTGGGGATCCACGGGGGATGCAGAGATCCACCCACAGCCCGTGGGGATCCACAGGGGATGCAGAGATCCACCCACAGCTCATGGGGATCCACAGAGGATGCAGAGATCCACCCACAGCTCATGGGGATCCACAGAGGATGCAGAGATCCACCCACAGCCCATGGGGATCCACAGAGGATGCAGAGATCCACCCTCAGCCCCTGGGGATCCACAGGGATGCAGAGATCCACCCACAGCC